>WBMV01005836.1:2844713-2913214 GCA_013396655.1 Campylorhamphus procurvoides | reverse complement strand
GGGGGGTGTGTTGGAAATTCCTCTTTAAAATTTGTCAGTAAGTTCTGTAGATATGTTATTTTCTCCACTGTAGATTCAAATCAGTGTAGTGCAGCATTGCTCTAAGCATCACATCTTTCCTTCTTCTTCCCTCTCTGTCTTCCTTACTCCACCAATCCACAGCACCCCAGCCTGCCCTCACCCCCAGATGATGCAGGCAAACATTTTCAAATGTTAATGGAGATACTGAAGCAGGAAGCTGAAGCAAGATTGGATTCTTCTGTAAGGAGGGTGGTTGCTCAGATAACCTATTCCTTGAGACCATTCAATACCCAAATCTGTCCTTTAACAGGCTCCCAAGAAAACTTTGTACAATTTCTATGGATCCCACAGCTGGAAAAATGTCGGCAAACCCTAGAACGGCTGGGAATAAAAAAAGTAAAACTACTCGCTTTCAGGGTTCTACACAAAAGAAAGAGGAACAAGCCAAGAACTCTCTTTCTACCTTTCTGTGTCCCTGCTTTCAAAAGTTTTGGTAAAAATATCCCAACTCTATCAATATCCAAGAAAACAAAAAACCTAATTAACTAAATACAAAGCAAATCAATAGTCTGTTTTACAAAATTTGAGATAAAGAGTCAAGAAGATTTCTTTGACTATATATAGTAATAACTTATGGATGAGGATAGGAATTTATGAGTTTAAGCAACAACCATAGACTCAAATATTAACTTTAGCTAATCCATACTAATTTTGAGTTTCAAGGGGTGGGTATGTGTGTGTTTCATTTTCTGGAAGTAAATACCTTCTGTTTCAATTTCAGTATCTCTACAGCAAGTATCAGAAAGCTTTTAATTAGAGAATTATTAATAAAGATATCTGCATGACTATACATGAGGAAAGTTGCTCATGTTTTCTGCAGAGAGGAAATCAGGTTAATAGTATGGTCAATAATAGGAAACAATTTGTAGAGACTGTACCCACAGATACACTATTCCAACTTTCGAGGTCTCCTTTGTGTAAATATAAACTATTTTTTAAGGCTTACAAAGATTACCACTTTTCTGGAAAAAAATTGCCTGAGGAAAGTGAAGAAAAGTCCTGTTCCTAACAGCATCTTCCAAATATTATGTTCCCACATGAGATACTAAGCACCTATAGTCTAGGTTGAAAGCACATACTTTTTTTTTATTTTTCATGTATTTATACACATTAAAAAAAAAAGACAAATGATTTATCAGTCAATTAACAGCTCAACCAAGTACCTAACATGAGCTTAAAAAGAGGTAACATAATCCATCAGTGAAGTGGAAAAAAAAGTGCTTCTGTTTTAAACATTTGCAGCATGTACCACCATCCAACCTCCCCAGGATTTTAGGAAGGTTACGTATCTGCAACAATTCATACTGTCCTTCAAGAGTGAGTTTGGAGCCATCACTTTAGGTACAACTGCAGCCAGCTTCTTCCAAAATATATTAGCATAATTTTGCACACTGTAGATAAAGTATGTCATATTTAAACAATGAAAAAGGTAAGACAGCTTCCGTAATTGTGACTCAAAGATACTTTAGCTAGTGTAGCTCAGACAGAAAAATGCTAATGATAAATATAACCCTGAAACATGAGAGTAAGAGACACTTATTAATAGAAGGCTAATCTACAGTCTTACTGTATGTAATACATAAAATTGCAGTAAAATCAAAGTTCACTAACATCAACAATGTACTTCAGAACTCCGCCTAGGCTGATGATGACAAGCATGGAAGATTCCAAGAATTTTTAAAGGGTTTTGTTAATGACAATGGGACATGACCAAAAGGAAGCTGCTCCTGATCATTCATGAAACTACTGCAGTAGCTCTCCTTTCCACCTCTCCTCTTGGAGACCACAAGGGAAACATAAACCCTGTGTCACTGTGGCAGAACAGCACCTGACCCAAATACTATGCAAACGTACAAGTTCTGGAAAAGAGATATTTTGAAAAACTCTGAGATCACAAATACACTCACACCTTATATTCACTATGATGCTAATTATCTTTCAAGAAGATACTTTAGGAAAAGGTTAGTGACTCAGGTGTGAGTGGGAGCAGAGATGCTGAGAGAAAGGTTTATGAATACATTTCTAAATATTTTTCAACTTTTCCATCTTTTGGTACTGGACCCAAAACCGAAGAACAGAAAGCATCAGACATTCTACATCTCTGAGGCTCATAAGACTACAAACATTTTCTCAGCTGTCAAGCTAGACATATACTCTTTAACTGTTGACATATACCAGTTTATAATATTTATCTCAAATTTTGTTAAAAACTAATCATTAGGCAGAGTTCTTGATATGCTTTTAGATCTGCCAGATAGGATCTTCTATACCTTTTAAAAGCTAGCATTTCATGTTTTTTGGTACCACAGCCAGATTTCAAAAGGCACATTAAGTGAAGGATGGAGAGCACCTAGTGTTTAACTTGACATCAGTTTCGTGGTCCAGGCAATTATACATATACAAAATTACACAGAGTAAATTAGAAAAAGCTGACCAAGTGTTAAGGAGGTCCAAACTGCTACTCAGTAACTTTAGTATTCTTTCAAATTACTACTAGTGACCCAATCTCTCCAAAGGCACAATCTTACAAAGCTACTATTTTCAAACAGCTAAAGCAGTTCTCCAAGCTCTCAGAAATCAGTATAAGAAATGACACCATGCAACATAATGGTTTCTGCCCATCACTGAATCATGGAAGATAACCAGCTTGCCCGTCCACTTACAGTCAACGTGGTTCCACATTACACACAAGTATTTTACTTCCTCCTGTATCACCAACAGAGATTGAATTTTTCATTTAATCATATTTCAAACATGAGCTCCTTACTCAGACCATTTGTTTTTCTCTGGGGAAACATTTACAGTAAAGACCAAAAGTGAGGAAACAGTTGCAGCACCATTACCTACTTCTCAACAGAAACAATCATTGGCAAAAAAAAAAAAGTTAAGCCATTTAAACTCTAACCTGGTCCATACAGCTTCCCCCAAACTACTGGAGTTGGATAATCCAACTCCAGTGCTATCCCTCCGTGAATCTTAGTTTATCCCGTTAAGGGCTCATAAGAGACTAAGAAACTCTGGGAAGATCACAAAATTAATAACAGAGCATACCACTCAAGGATATAAACAGATTTTTATACCATTTAGTAAAACTAAGGACTCCTGTATCAGATTAGGAGAGTCACTTCAGCCACAACTCCCAGGTGAACCCTGAAGTTTCTTATTTGCTGGAATACTTTCACACAAACATGAAGAGAGCTGTCCATCTTCTAATGGAACAGAGGTTGTGAAAAGTCATTAAGTTCAGCCATACTTGTTAGCCAAATATTAGCACTGAACTTGCTAAATAAAAATCAGTAAATTTTTTTCCTCCTGTGCTAAAAATGTAAAAGCTGGAACACCAGATCAAAATTTTTTTTTACTCTAGTGATTTCCCTGATGATCAGAAAAAACCGTATGTTATTTAAATTCGCACATATTAAACAGCCAGGCTGATTTACTTTGCCAGCAGAACAGACAAGGACAATCTTCAAGAAAACGCAAATCCAAGAAATGGAAACTGAAGTGTCTGCTGAATGACAAAACAAACTGATTTCCTGTGGCAAACATCTTATTTAGGCAGGTCATTTAATTTCCCTTCATGAAATATTGGGAGGGTTATTACCTATGATGATCAAATAAAGATACACTTCTAAGAACCTTAATTTCTCACATGCTTTAAGGAGATGAAACAACAGATTTTTCTAAGGCTATATCAATAAAGCAAGAGTTGTATAACTGACTTGGCTATACCAGGGCAGAAACTATAGGATTCAAGTATGGTTAGAGCTACCAAAGAGAGAAGAGAAATCCTTCAGATACAGAAGGCAGAAATTCCTCTGATTCATTTGAAGGACAAGGGAGAGGAGGGGAAGAACCAGAGGTGGCTATAGTCTTCCTTCCCCTCCTCTGTCCCGACAGGGCACATGAGAGGGCACTAGGTATTCTAAATCCCAGTGTAGGTCCATTTACCAGTGTCAGGCCACCACATTCTAGCTCATAGGGAACTCCAGGTTCCAGATGAGACCCTAAAAGGTCATTTTCAGGCACCAAGTACAAAACAGTTTGAAGATCAAATTACTGTGCTGATCCAAGATTCTGAAACTAACATCTTCTCTGTCAATAAGCAGTTGTATAGACAAAACCACAGTATTCTTAACGTACAAAAAAGACAATGCATAGTTTTAGAACAATGATCAAGTTTTGCACAGCAAGGCAGGAATAGAATTTGCTTTTAAAACCAGCAGCACAAACGTTTAACTGATACCAAATTAGCAATAGTTTACATCAACAGAAAAATTAACTGCATTATAAAGAAAATCTGAGCATAAAACAAAAACTATACAACCCACACTTGAAATAAAACTCAGCATACCATTGACTACTTTACCAATTTTTCAAAACGTGCAGAGAAAAAAGCATAGCACAGTACAATCCTTCCTAGAAAGGTTATCACAGATAAGCTCAGACAACTGATGTTCCAAGAGGGCAGTTGAATCCATTGAAACAGCGAGTACAGATCAGGGGGTGCGTAACTCTAGACTGCGTAGAAGTAACTGAGTGGCAGCAGGAGATGAAGCACAACAAGCACAGCGTTCCAAGGAGAAATGCAGAAAGCCATGGTAAAGGACACACAAGACTGACACGGTAACAGAGAAAACACGGCACAACTGTAGCCCAAGCAACAGACTTTAGCAGGGCGATACTCCCTCTGTTAGAGCTGACATGACTATCAAACAGCAGAAGATGATAAATGAGCAGGGTGGCTATTTATTTAGCAGACACAGCATTACTTTCATGCCAACATGAAATACTTCACCTCGTCTATAGCTGCCTTCCAAGACTTCTCCATGCCACATGAACTACACTAAAAAAATCCATATGCATCAGAAAGAGTGGCCATAGGAACCTGAAAGCGAGACACATTCAGTTTAACTGTAAGGCTCCAAAGTGATTAGTACAGCAGAAGAGAAACACATGTATTACAGTCATTTTCAGCATCCACATCTCAAAACCATAAAATCAAGAAAGGTAACTCTGAAGCAACCAAAACTTCAAATACGCTCTCTTTTATAAAACTAAGATTCCGCAAGTTAAAAGTGCGAAACGCTGCCAGCTCCAGGGAAAAGACTGGGCAGGTGACAAACATAATAACTGAAGATGTCAATTCAAGAACCATCAGAAGAAAATGAAGCTATTTATGTTATTATTATCACAGACATAATATGTACAATTACACATCCTTGTAGCTGATAGATCAACTATCTACAGGGAAGAAGATATTCTACATAGCTCAGTGGACATACAGCAACCATTCTACAACAATTCCAGTACAGTACAATATTGGCAAAGACCCCACAAAAAATAATAAATATTGCCAAAACAGAAAAAGGTGGCAGATCTTACCAAATAAAAATCATATTCACAAAGCCAATTTATGAACCCCTCTAGTAAATATATACATAAAAATACTGCAGTTATTTAAATAAAGGAGAATCCTTAAAATCTGATAAACATATTTAAATTTAGCCTTCTACCAAAGTATTGTTTCAAGGAGAAGGATCTCAGAAGTACATCTGTGCATTTAACCAAAAATTGAGTAATTTCATTCTTATTCACCTTCAATTTGGCAGTTTGTCAGGATACCACTTGTGCGTAAACAGATCAAAGTTCTCACACAGACCATGATTTATTATGCTGTTTAAATTGGAACAAGCAACTGACACTTTTCATTCTTCCACTGTGCTGTGAATTTTATTGTGCGTAATGACTGCTTGAAAAGACCAAGTTATAACACCAGTACTACTGAACTGAATTTCCTTTCACAAAAACTGCCTGTGCAATATAATCATGAAAGCCATAACTTAATTTATTACTAAAGCACTTATCTTCAGGGATTCAAGTATTTACTTGACCATTCCTCCCAAATGCCAATGAGAACAACAGTAACAAAGCATCAGGACACTAATTTTTTTCTACTCTACCTTTTATTGAACTAATAGAATATTAAGAAAGTAGCATCAAGCATCACTTCACAAGAGAACTTCAATGTCAGTAAGAAGCTTTAGTTGTTTTAAATAAAAGCAAAAAAAAATTATTTTGCAGAAAACATTTTTGAAGGCTTTAAGGTCCACAAAGAAACTACATATACACAACCCTCAAGACAGTAACAATTTTTGTGGACTTTTTATAGAACACAGAAGAACCGTGTTAGAAAAAGGATTATTCTATGTGTCAGAGAAATTCATTAGTAGATCAAAAAGAAATTATGATCTTGATTGTTACTACTGTTTTTATTCTAATGTTACCCTCTAACTTAAAAATAGACTCAGCCCAAACAATTCTGAAGCAACACAATCCACAAAATACCGAAGTCTTTTTTCAGTCCAAGATACCTAAAATACACCAAAATCTACTTTCCCTACTACCACAAATACTTTCCAAGCAATCTGGGTGAGAAGCATAAGGAAAGCAGCAGCTGGAAGCTGGGAGACAGCTGAGCATCTGGTAGAATTGATTTCCTTAACACTGTAACATAACACGTGCCATCCATTAGTGAGATTATTCACTTGATAAAAGTAATGCAATTTGTTTGCATTTGTTTCAAATACTGAAAATTCTCACTAAAAGAGGCACGTGGCGTCTTCAGCAGGGGGAACCAAAAAACCCCAAAGTTGAAGCATGCTCTCCAGCAGCTTCTTTAGGATGCACTAAAAAGTTCTGCAAATAAACTTTGCAATCTGCAGAGGTAACAGTGAGTAATCATTACAGCAGCATGATACTGAGCTAAAAGGAGAAAATGAAAAGGCTGTTTCCCTACAGAGAAACAACAGTCTCACTCATTTTTGAAGAACTTAATGAAACAGAGAGATAGATCTTAACACTTCCCTACAGGTAAAGAAAGGAACAGATGCAGATCAAAGATGATGTTTTCTCTGCTGTCTATTCATACCAGCAGCTGAGAGATACCATATCAAATGGAGGACTGATGACAAACAAGATAAGAGTGAATGCTAAACAGAGAGGGAATAATTTTTATAGGGAAAAAATATATACTTTTTGTTCAGTAACATTTTTAAAAAGTATTTATTTTTAAGGATTAATTAAGACTCAAATACTTCTCTAATTCTGTTATAAAGATGAGAGGAACTAAGGAGAGCAATATGCAGTATGCCTCTTGAACACCACAATGCAGTTAAAATAGCCCTTTGCTGGTTAACAGCTGTAAAAAGCTGTAAGCATCTGATTCACCTAACAAGAAACAGATTCCTCGAACCGGTGCACAAATACCATACGGCGCTCCGAGCCCCATCAATATGCCTCAGTCTTGATCTGCATGCAGTCACCTTCTGGATTTCACATCACGAATTAACCTACCTCCCCAAATTGGCAAAGGTCTGTACTACTGTACTACTCTTGTTTCCTTCACAGAACCATTCCAGTAAGAAACTGTTGAACAGTTTTCAGCTACAGCCATTTTTCCTTCCCTTTCCACATATGAGTGACAGCACGACTAAGAAAATTTTCTTAAACAGACCTCTTAACAAATACATTAAAGATTAAAGTGGTGCAAAATGTTTACAAAGATTCTTGATAAAAATTTAAAATGCATTTTCATTTAGCCATTAAAAAAAAAGTAAATAGTATTTATTATACATTAAGCACTACCATGCCCTGAGGTTTCCTCTTATAGCTCTCGTATGTAAATGTGACTGATGAAATGGATATGACTTAGACAAGGCAGAAGCACTGGACAGGGAAATGTTTCATCCTCCCTGGGATGTAAGACAGTATCATGCTTCTGCTGTTTCTGCTTACGGATAATTGGTTCCTGGGAGGGTGATGTTTAATTAGCACCAAAGACATCCACTCATTTTAAGAACTGAATAATGCAAACAGCACAGGTAGCCCTACACAGGGAGCACTATAAAGGTGACTTCTTCACTACGCAGTAATGGAAAGTCTCAAAGGAAAATGCAGATGAAGATGCTGTGCCACCACAGTCCGGGAAAAATTCAAGACCTTGAAGAGACCATGTCCTATTACTTAGCAATGTTGTTTTATCAGCATTTTTTATATGCACTGATTCACACCACTGCATTTCCCTGAAGATCTACAAGTAGCTGAAAGGAGGTTGTAGCAACGTGGTGGTTGTTCTCTTCTCTGTAGGAACAAGAAACAGGAGAAGAGGAAATGGCTTCAAGTTGTACCAGAAGTTTAGACTGAGTAATAGAAAATATTTCTTCACTGAAAGAGTTGACAAGCATTGGAACAACCTGCCCAGGGAAGTGGGAGTCACCATTCAGGGTGGTATTTAAAAGATGTAGATAAGGCATTTGGGGATGTGGCTTACTGATGAACTTGGCAGTGTTAATAGCTGGACTCTCATTATCTTAATGGTCTTTTCTGACCTAAGTAATTCTGTGATTCTATAATCACTGACAGTATTTCAGAGGAGAGGACAGGGCTGAAAGTAAGAAGTGTAACAGGCACAGCATGGCTTTGCAATGTTCCTGGACGTGAAACAAAAATCCTCAGGTAAAGTATAAAATGTAATTAAGTGGAAAGCATACTGCCACTTCCCTCTTTTCTCAGATGAAAACAAATGATGAAAGCTTCTGCAAAGAAAAACACTTTCTTCTACAAATGACAGAACGGAAAATCATTAAGCCTATACTGTCACAGCTACTGTGCATGTTAAAATTACCACTTACAGACAGCCCTCCTTTCTGCCCTGTTTTATGGGGGAATGCACAACCACCTTCTTAAATTCTGATTAAACTCTTACTTGGGAATTCTGCTTGCATTCTCTGCATGCAGCCCTGACACCAGAGGCCAGGTGAGTCTGTGCCTGCAAATGGACACAGACAAGAGACAGCACCTCAGAAGGAACCTGCCCATTTGGGGGCTGCTGATGTACTACTATTCAGAGTACCAAATGTTGGTCACCTACATGACACCTGCATTCAGGAAAGAGCAGAGATCTCTCTTACACCAGAAAAAAAGTCAGAAGGCTTGCCTGACATACACCCTTTGAGGGGACCATAGCATTTTGCTGTAGGCTAGCAATTCATACTTCAGTTTTCCCTAAAACAGATTACCAAGTAGAACTTGTAAAACATCACAACCATAGGACTAACCTTGAAAAGCTGTTGCATCATTACTTAAAAAAAAAATTTCTTTCTTGCATATATAGACTATTACTACACAAATGCTCTATTAATTCTTCAAATAGCAACCTTTTTTCTGCAATAGTTCTGCCTCATTCACCACTTTGATTTCTATAGCAAATAAAAGAATCTGGCAGAAATATATTGACTACCTTGATTACTAAATCTACCAGAGACACTAGTTCTTTTGACTTTACACCAAAATGTACACTGCAATCAAGACCTTTCCTGAGACAAGATATATGCAACTTGATATACCCTATGCACTATCCTCAAGGATAAAATTACTAAAGAATTACATTCAGGAAGGGCTATCCCCACAAGCTTTAAAAAGCTAAATGTTTACAGCAGCAAAACATGCCTTTAAAGAAACTTGGTGTCGATTTTATATGAGAGATAACTGAAGAGACAAGAACACATCTCATCTACGTAAATAACTATTTTACGACTCCTTAAAATCAAACTAATTCTCAGAAAAACATATATTTTCTTTCAGAAGAGTTTTAAAGACAAAGGGGACATTAAATCAAAATTATTTAGACATGTTTCATTACACAGGCAAGGAGAAAGTATTAAAATGTAACACCTTCATATTCATTTAGCTGGCCACAAACCTTTTGCTCCTTTTTTTGAAATGAATAGCAGCTGGTGAATCTCTCCTGACTGACGATCAGTTTATTTTCATTTTGAAATTTCTCTCAGCTTTAGGGGTTCACTGCAAAAAAACCTTCACTTTGCTCTCTGCAGCACTGTTGGGAAAGCACACCTGCACAACTCAAAGTGCTCACTGAGGCACACTTTCTGCTCCGTAATTCAGACGCCAGCGGAAAAAATTATGCTCTTCTCATCAGTTGACCCCCCCATATAATTCTCCCCCTCACATTTTGATTTTAGATTTGAAGTAACTCAAGCTTTTTTCTGTTACATTGACCTCAAACGTACGTTACACTTAAGCAAAGACAAAACTCACATCACCATAACAGTTCAGCAGCCTGTTACTTAAAGAAATCAGCGCGTTTAAGTGAGAATCACAACTGGAGATAGCTTATAAAGACATCCTTTTTTATTTTTTTATCAATACAATCTCTTTTTACAGTTTCATACTCTTCAAAACCTCTGCAATTGTGTTCTGTGATTTCTAGAGAACAGTATTTCAAATATGATATTACAAATATCTTCATCAATGCAAATAAAATAAATTTTCAGCTCCCTAGCTTGTTTACATTAATGTTTAAATATCCCCATTAGAGACACAATGAAATTAAGGTTTGACATGTTACTAAGTAAACGTAGGCCAACCCTTCTTCCTAGAACATTCAGTAAAACAAAACTTAAAGACTTAAAAGCCAGCATGAAACAATCATAAAGAGACACACCAACTAAAGCCATTTTTAAAGAGATTTTAAACATATAAAAAGGGAGGACATTTTTACAAAAAAGTTTAAGACAGTGCTTTGCATTTTGGTTTTTTCTTTCTTTTTATAGACATACTTTTTATAAATAAATAAGATGTTCCATATATCTTTAAATGTCCTGTTATTGCCTGCTTGAAAGGAAATCCCCATTAACCTATGAACAATAACTGTGGCAGATGGGGATCCAACAATGCTATGGGTTGTTGGCTTCCCTAAACAAGTAGTTCTAAGGAAGACTGACTTGCAATAGACATACAGTTCACTGTTGACTGAATTACCACATTAGTTATATTTAAATTGGAGCCAATCTGTTTTACCTATTTCCATTAAATCTATTTCCCCCCAATATTACCTAGAGTCTGTACTTCAGTCCCTCCAAGGCTTCCAGCTCAAATTCTAACCCGCATGGTACTAATTTTAGTTTCTGTTTACCCTTCTCCTCTTGAATTTTAAGAGATTCATTGTTGATCTTCCAATGATTTCCAGCTATTCGTCCTACCTGCCCGCCATACCAAAGGTGCACAAATAGTACTGTAATCACAGCAATAAAAACAGAGATCAGCCCATTTAGTGACAGTATAGGCATAAAAGTGAACTCACAAGAAGGTTAAAATAAACAAAAGAAATAGAAAAACAGCTAGGAGAATCACAACAAATCTACAACGATGTATGACTAGTATAAATCCTAAGTCCAAACAGGTCATACAGCAGCAAGTACATCATTTGCAGTATGCAAGCACAAATGGTAATCAGCCTCTCTTTTTGCTGGTAGGTCTACTGCAATCCCATTTATCTAACCTTAACAATGCTTCATTAAAACATTCTGTAACAAAAACTGTGATCCTGCCACCAGCACAGAAGTCCAGCTCTCAATTACTAATTTTTGTGGTCTTCTATAAAACATGGCATGTGTTCACAATTAGTAAAATCAGCCTACTCCTCCATCAGCTTCACAGGACTCACTGTAACTACCAAGAACTCTTAATCATACGTCTTGCATACGAGTACCTTTTGCATGCAAAGTAAAATAATATGCATCACTCATGCTGTTATCAACTGAAAATCTCTAGTTTCCTCAAGAAATTGACTTAAGTACTTCAGAGTCTTATGTAGCTCTTAATGTCCTAGAAACAGAACATTCCTGGGTTGCTCAATATGCAAAATTTATTCACTGAACACGCTCAACCCAAATAGCTAGCTCAAGAATTAGATCTCCAGCATCTTTAAACAAACAAATTCTCAGTAACATCTTAGGAGTTTTGATCCTGAGGAAAGAATTCTTGCAGACTTTGGCACAAACAGCATCTATTACGAGGCACTTAGTCTCTCCGCCAGGCAGCTAAAAATGAAAGGAATGTTGTTTATCATCCTAAAATAGCTCTCAGTTAAACACTAATCTTTATCATTGGTGAAAAAGACAATTTCAGTCATATGGCATTTAAATTCTAACCTTAAAATATTGTGCATTACAGGTCCTTCCTGCCACTGTATTTTGAGGTTTGACATGCATTTTAAAATTCCTTTTCTCATGATTTCTCAATTTCTCAGTTTCACAAAAATATCTCACATCTCCTTGGAAACCTGAACATAGCACAACAAAGACTGCTGGCTCTAATGCTTAGAAGCAGGTTAGAAAAACAACTGCATTCCCTTGCTAGTTAGAATAGGGTTCAACACTTAACTTCTCTTCACTAATGTATCTCACAAGAAGCTGTCTCTCTTTCCCCCATTAAATTTCTTACTTGGCTTCTCAGCCGTTGACTCAAATCCTGTCCACTTCTTCACTACTAACTTGCACTCACCTTGAGGTTCAATGAACTTTCTAAGCATCTGTGCAGAAAAACATAAGCAATTTATGGAGGGTGGCAATACCCAAGCAACACTCCACTAGGAAGTTAGCCTTCCACCTGCAAAACTGGTAAGAATGAAGAGAAATAAGATCCCTCTTGCAGAGATATTTATAATCTTGATCTACATCAACTTCTTTCTATATCAATTGCTCTTGATAAGTACAAGATAGCAAAAAAACATCAAAGTAATTTCTATTGTGTCCCATGCCCATCTGCAGCTGCCATAACCCCTGTTTTGATATTAATGCTGCTGCTACTACCAAAAAAGAAAGTTTGACACCCCCAAGTTCGACAATCATTTAAGTACTACTCTAGTTGCACTTACAAAAAAGTGCTGCTTCTCATTTTGAATGTCTGTGCTTCCCTTGGCAGTCACACATCACTCTGTCCCAGCCATGTAGTCTTATGCTTTCAGAGCAGCACTGTCCTGCAGTATTGTTGCAGGTGTAGCAAACGTTCCACTGGCAAAGCCACCTTCACCATTACAACTCAACTAAAAGCTGAAGGCGTTTCTTAAGAATTATACATCTTCAAAGGCATAAAAATTCTCTCTCACAGGAACCAACAATGTTTTCTTAACTGCAACACAGTGGGAAATTTGAATCATCCATTACTGCAGTTTAGTTGAAAGCCTTACAGAGACAGGGCCCAAGAATAACATGCAGCACAGAAATATCACTATGAAGGGGAAAAAATCAGGAAGACTAAGACTCCTCCTGCCCCTCCAAGATAGAAAATGGCACATGAAAGGCAGAGAAGAATTTCTGCCCCAGAATATAAGAACAGGAGATGATGTTCAGCTAAATGAAAGCTGACAAGTTCACCATCAACACAGAGGGATACTTCTTCATATCTCTACCTAGGGAATGTACCGCCAAGCAATACAGTACTGCCAAGCCAAAAACTTAGCAGCATTAAAGGGAAGAATAAAAGATAAAATTACATTGTAATAGAAAATATTTGAACAACAAAGAGTTGGAACAGATACCAAAGTCTTTGAGTTTTATGACACAAGTTAAATACAGGATTCCAGAGATAGACCCCAGCATATATTATTGTCATAACTGCCTATTGTAGATTTGTTTTTTGCATTATCATCCCAAGCATCTGTTACTACTCCTAATTAAAGAACAGATGGTCTGACCCAACATAGCAATTCCTATGACCACCACAGGTGGGGAAATTAAGTTTTGAGGTCTGAAGAAGCAAAGCAAGATTAACAAAAAGACATAGCTAAATAGGTCTCAAAGCCATCTGGTATATGACACTTTCTGAAAAAAATATTCATTGACGATTTCATACAATGCATTTTCCATTGTCTCTGTACTGAGAAAACAGCCTTCCACAAACTCCATCAGATGCAAATAATGAGTCCTTTTTCATGTTAAACTAATGAAGCACAGTTATTCCACCTGTACAATGAAATTTGTGGAAGTGACAGAAGTCAGCATGTTCACATAAAAGTTAGAAGTCACTTTCAGTGTAGACTTCTGATAAGATCATTTTACACACCAGTAAAAGAAACAAAAAACAACACAGGCGAAGGAAATAAAACCCCTAAGAAGATATACTTTTGCCTATATGTTTTAAGTGAAGTTTAAAAACATACAGGTACACTGTGTAAAGCTACATTCCTGAATCTGGTAGCAGATGGAGGAGACAGCTTGAAATAAATGATCTGCACAAGAAGAGAATGTGAGTAAGAGTGATACTGACCAATGAGGCAGTAATAGCATATGAAGGCAAGCACACGTCCTTAAATGAGTAATGTCCCTCCTTCTACAAGAAATCTTTCAAGCTGTAACAGTAAAAATGGAACTTCCAGAAGTATGTGCCTGTATGGAGATTTTATTTCTTTTTTTTAATATTGTTTAGGAAGAAAAAAAGCGGTTGGAAAGTTCTTGAGTCATGGAAACTTCTAATGAGCCTACATTCTGAAAATGTGCATAACAACTTCCTTAAATTGCCAGGAAATACTATCATTGAACCAAAATAAATAAAAACTGCCCTTTCCACCTAGAAACAGTCACAGGGAATGAGTTCACACATGCTCTAAGTAAAGAGTCACATGATGGAGACCAAAGCAGCAGAGAGGCTGGTTACTAGGGCATTCTGTGTGAAGATGGAAGATGTTCTTCAGCCTAACCCAAAAGCAGCATTCATCAATTAGGCAAAATGAGAGGGCTACCTTGCAGCCCACACCAGCAAAGCACCTCCTCTATGGCCAATTGTGTTTTAGATCATTACCAAGCAGAGTAAAGTACTTGGAGCAGTCTATGCAAATCTTCACTTTCTCTAAATAAACCAGACTGACATGCTGATTTGCTGCACATGGAGAAGTTACTGAAAAAACTTACAGATAATTCCTAAAAAGGAAAGCTTCACTGTGAATACACTCCTATGTTGCAGATTTCCAAGAAGGAAAGGCCATCAACTCTTCCCTCTAGAAACATGGGCATCACTAACCTGCATCACAGAAAAATTGCTCACAACTTTCTACATTTGTTAGTTCATAAAAATTTCAGCACCTGAGGGGGAAAGGCAGGCTCAAGCCATTCATAGTGTTTATTTCAATTTATTTTTTATTTTTAAGTAATTTTCACCACAGTCTTGTTATAAATTTGTGATACATGGTTTTTAGACTGTTAAAAAGCCTTAAAATACAGTACTGAGAATTATTTTCCTCCCCCACTGCCATTTTTCTTTTCAGCCCATTGTACCAGTCATCTTTTGCCAATTATTTTCCTAATATTTTAAAACCTACTTCTAACACAACTAGTAAGCTGTGAAGTGCTTAACTTTCACATGGCTGTCACTCTGAAGTGTACTCTCAACTCCTGAAAAACCATGAGATGTGACCGGTTTAAACTCCCCATCACGTGGTTACCTGATGCACTTAGGAGAGCTACAAATTCTGCATCCAGGATGGTAACTCACCAAGGTGCCACTTAAAAAGCACGTTTCACACAGTCATTTACCACTGAAAAATAACTTTTCTACTGTATATAGAAGTTAAAATCCCCCAAATATAATGAAAATTTATTCCATTGTGTGAAGCTAAGTATCTCCTTTGTGCACGTGTGGTGGGGGGCGCATGCAGGGGAAGGAACAGAACAGAGATAATGTTTGGCTTGAACTCATTAATTCCATCAATTGAAAAATATCCAGAGATATTCTTAAACATGGAAAAATTGACATTAAAACCCAAGTTCAATGATTGTCTCAAAGTAGCTTGGGGGAAAGTGAATGCAATACACACAAATGACAGCAATTGAATATATCAAATTGCACTGTGCTGGCTTAGTTAAACCAATGTTATCCCTGTGCATGAATATTCTTATATAAGGTTAAGCCCATTTTTCAATTCATCTTGTTATTTACCAGGAATATTTTTACTTCAGGACTGATCCCATATTTTCTAAACTGTAGGAAAAGAGAGACACTAAACTAGACATTCCTAAGTGTTTTCTACAGTAGATTTATGATTTGACATTTTACAGCATGGACATACAATTAACTGAGCATCTGTGTGAGCTGAAGTAAATATTTTGCTCAAACCAACTGGCTGCCTACAGATTTCTGTATGAATCTAAACATACCTGCAATAAAGTAGTGAATTATTGGATGATAAAAAACAGACAAGATAATACCACATATCTGAAATTATGAGAAGAATTGCAAGTGAGTTTAAAAACAGAAAGTAAACAAGCTTAATGCATCTATAAAAGAAAATGTTACTGAAACTCAAAAAGGGAACTACTGTGAAAAAGCAAAAGGTGTGACCGTAGATTTCAGACAGTGCAGACAAATATAAGAAAATAAAGAGACCTACAGTCATTCCAGACTCCCCTTTGAACCGAAGCACCTTTCTGAGAGCAGACTACATTCTCTTCCTGTAATATGAGTTTTCAAATTGACACTGTATATCACAGTTCTTAAGCAACTTAAAGACACAAAAAAGCCCTTTAAATATAATCAAGAAAAACTAGCACCTGCAAAAGGGAGAAAAAGTCTGCAGCATGGTCTTTCAGGCAATGCTTAGGAGTCTTAAAAATAAAACAAAAATCCATAAGCAAAACCAAACTAATAAAATGCAACAACAGCCTCATTCACAAATCTTTCATTTAGTATACAAGTCACTGTATGTTAAAGGGACTGTGTCCTGTACCTTCTGTTGTTTTTTAAGGCTGAGGTCCTCCTTTTGCACAGTCCAAATACATTCTCTCTCAGTCAAAATACATTGTTATGCTAACAGAAGCTGTGTGATAAAATCTGCATTTGAAAGTTCTTATTGTTTCTCCAATTTGAACTAGCCTCAAAAGGTAAATGCTATATACATTTTAGATAACAACAAAATATAAATATTACTTTGGTGAATGGAGTCCACATGCGTGATTTAGCCTTCATCTCATTGCATCTGCAATTTTAAAAGAGGGAGCCTTTTATGGCTATATTTTTATCCATAAAAATTTACAAGGAAGTTCTCCAATTAAAATATTTTTTCCCTATGGATGTAGTAATTTTTAATGTGTATACATGAAAAGAGCTATAGTGATAAGTTGACAGGTACCTGAAAGACACTGACAGCCAGTAGACCTTTACAAAGAACATTAGAAACTATTTTACAGTGACGAAGCCCATGAAAATATCCATACAGCAGGAGTATTTGGCTATATCTCCTTAGTCTCACTGCGAACTTGACTGTCATAAGGCAATGGTGAAGCTGCTTTCATTTTCCATGCTAATTTAAAATGCTGCTGATAAGCATCAAGGAGGATCGTGATGTGTAAATGTCTTTACTGAACCCTGCTTTGAGCATTTGATATAAACCTATCATATCCAATTTCAGCAAGTATAAAACACAGTACCAAAAGTTTAATGACAGTCAAAGCAGATCCGCTCCATAGTTTCTGAAGTTTCAAAACTTAACTGGAGGCTGATTGGGAAAAAATCTTATCAAAATAAACTTCACAATTTAGCAATTTTTACTGGCTGTTGTTTCAGATGGATATTTATATATTATTTGTCACAGAAAAACCTTCAAATTACTACACTTAGTTGTCAAAAACTAAGTAACAACGGATGATTAGATGAAACTGCAGGTAAGAATTATACTTGTGAAACAAAAACAGTTTTGGTACAACTACAGACTGTTTACATAAAGCAGGGGGAAGAAAAAGGAGGCTCTGAAGTTTCTGTTGGATACAATGAAAAATCAAAGCTCCTGTAGAATCATCTCCTAGTTCAAATTCCTTTACATAAATTGTTCCCTATAGTTTTACATCTGAAAACCAGATCACTTGAAATACTATGAAATCCCTTTATATGAAATATGAGCAATTAAGCCAGTTATTAAGGCATCAGCCTTTTTGTCAATCATGGATTGGGTATGGTTTTGGGGTTTTATAGATGGGACAAAAGGTCAAAGGATTTCTGTGTTGGAGGCTCCAGCAATCATGATATTATTTGCAGATTTCACCACAGAGGGTTTATGCAATAAGCCATCTATATTTTCCATTCATTCTGTATGTTAAAACAAAGTCCAATGAGGATTTTAAAATTTGAATTATATAGAAAGCAATAGAGGTCAAAAATGGCATTTTTATGGTACCACAGCTACGATTATTGAATTCTTACATCTGCTTGCATAACTACAGGTCAGTTCCCTCTCAAAGTATTGTTAGTACAGATAATCCATTTTTATCCTGTTTTGAGTAGTCTGCAAAGTGATTCTGATTTTTAGAGAGGCAACCCCTATTCCTTAACTATTGTCTCAGCCACTTAGATGCAGTTTTCAGCTATTGGTGCTGTACAAACTGTTCAGTTTATTTTATATAGTTACATTATAGTAGATGGAAATCCCTTTTATTAACAGAAGAATACAAGGCCCTGTTTTTAGTACAAGACAAAAACACACTTCCATTCTTTTTTTTACACAAAATAGTATAAAGAACATCCACTATTCATTTATAGAAAAAAACTCATTCACACAATTCTTTCCAAACACTCACACGTGTACAGAAATACAATTGGGTAGAAGCCATTAGTGAAAGATAGGAACAAAAACAGAGTACACAACCACGGATGTTTCAATCCAAGTAAGAAGCAGCATAACATCAATCCCAATACCACTAAAGTTCCCAACACCTTCGCATTCAGACCTGTCTTCCCATCACAAAGGAATTGCTGTTTTATCAGATAAACAATGTATTATTTACAAGAGACCACAGAGGGGTCCTAGCAGGAAGACACTTCCCTGAGCATATAGCAGTTGGGCAAACAGGATACCTACATCTCAACACACATGCAAAAGAAAATAATTATGGTACTAGACTCTGTATTCACTTTTAATAGCCACAAGTCCAGATAATTCAATGTTTCATCTGAACAGTCTCCTAAAATGTGTTGTACTACAGGATTTCTGAGTATTATTTTACAGTGGGCAAATACGTATTTTATTTCTCCTAGATTTCCAGATGTTTCTGCACTGCAAAACAATGTCAATTGTATGTGTCTCTACTCTGGAGCTCCCTAAATGCCTCCCATTGATCTATCCAATCTGGATTAGGGACAAAACAGATATTGACATCTCTGAGGCCCACAGAACTCACGCTGGAGACCCACACTGAGCCCAAGACTGCAGTTTAACATCACAGCTTTAGCTCAGGTGGCAGCTGGCTGCTGCCAGGAACAGGGAGAGAGAACACTCCCATCCTCTCCATTCCCACCTTCTTTATTTCTGGCCTTCAGTCATCTCACATTACAGACACACTCAGCTTCCAAAATGGTAGAATAAACTTTACTGTAGCCTACAGATTTTAAGAATGTGTGTATGCCTTACAAGTTAGAGAAGAAAAAGCAAATGTAACACATACATAAAGAAAACTCATGGCTCAACTAAATTGAAATTACCCTGTCTTACAACCCACAAAGGAATGTCTCCTTATGAGGGCAAAATAGATGTAAGGGTCAACTTACTCCACAAATTCCTATTGCATAGCTACCTGTGAAGCTGTTTATTTCCCTGAAAACGTGTGCTTCTAAATCAGGGAGAAAACTCTCAATTTCTCTTACTCAAGTTGAAGCATACCTTATTATAAGTACACATACCCATACTACATTATGCTACAAACACTATCCCAACTAGCTGCTGACATTACGCTATGAGTTTCAGAATAAAGCTAAGATATTTGCACAGAAAAGGATAGCCATACTCCCGGGATGATCTAAGTAGTTCTGAGACTGCTGGTAAACCAAGTTAAGTTGGCAGCTCAACTCAAGTGCCTGCTTTTAACTCCTCAAAATTTCTAAACCAGAAAATTAAATCAATCCCTTCACTCCTCTCCAGTATGGTTCTTACAATCAATCCAGAGAGGAGTTTTTGGCTATCATTCCAATACTTATTCCCAAAACACAGCTGTAAAGTATAAAAATGAATTAACAATGTTTTGACAGAAGACAGCTCACCCAGACACTACATAGGACAGATTTACTATTCTCATCATTAAATAAAACATTCAGAAATCTCCAGAGACTTGTTTCTCACAAATGCTGACAGACCCAAGTATTGCTTTTATTATCAGTGTCTAAGTGTATAATAGAAATATACTACTAATTTCAAATGACCCAAGCCAAAAAAAAGGAGCTTCCCCATAGCATGGATCATTATTCTTAATTATGAATCATGAAAACCACAGTATGTACAAAAACCAATTTTTTTCAACATCCACATTCCTATTAATGCATTCAACTAATTCATGTTATAAATTTGATGTTCATAGAAAAGACCTCCATTTACAGAAAGATAGTTCCTCTTGGAAATACCACAGGCATTTGAAGGAGGACACAGACAATCTCTCTTCAAAGATGCAGCAGCTGGTAAAATAGAGACACAATTAAACAAAATATACAGATAAAATTCTCTCGTTCAGAGTTAACTAATTGAAGAACTAGACAGCCAATCAGTTGGAGAAATATATTCCTGAAAATAAAGAACCTTCCATTGAGAGCACAAGCCACAAAATCCCGGCAGTATCAAACAGCAGAACTTTTATAGGAAAATCATCCAAGCCATCCAGAACTTTTTCAAACCAAAAAGTAATTACCTGCATTTTTCCTATCCCCAGAACCTTGTTTTGTTATTCAGTGCTGCTTGCTGCTTCTAAATCAATTCCTCCCACCTCTCTTTGTCCTGTTTCCTCCCTAGTTCCTTTTTTTCTTTTAAACAATTTCTGGCTTTTATAGTCTTTCTTCCTCCCCTCCAAGAGCCTGCCCTGTGTCTCCCAGCCTAGCATCTTCTCCCTCCTCTCTGTTCTCTTCAGCCCTCTGGTATCTGAATCACAACCGCTTCCTCCCTCTGCTCTGCACTGGATGCCAACACACTGGTACTGAACAGATTGTCCCTGCACTCCCCTTTTGGAGAGTCACAGCTCATGGGGACTGGTACTGCAGAGGAAAGCAATGCAACAAGACACACTCAGGCCCTGGGGTAAGCTCAGCTGCCCCATCTGACCCTGCAGCATCTGGCCAGAGTTACAAACTGGGAGTGAGTGTCCTTCAGCAAACTTAGCTGCCAGAACAGTAAACCAAAAATGAGGGGGTGAAATCTGGCCAAGCTAAAAGTCTTTAACAAAACTGGGGCTTGAATTGGGATTGGTCTTTCAGAGCAAAACAGCGCCCTTTTTAAGTTCCAAGTGATGGGACTACTAGAGCCACTTGCCTAAACTGTAGAGTAACCCAAACAAAATACTGGATACTTTTCCTGCACTACAAATCCCAGAGCTCTGACTGATGGGTCAAGATTTCAACAAACTATCATTCCCAGAATAGCAATTAAGACAAACCTCCACCCATGCCTTGCAACTCTAGGCTATAAACCTCAGAAAATCAAGGACTGATGGATGAGCAACCGTGCCTTTGGAGGTTCGGGAGGGCAGGAGAGGGCACATGCCCACTCAAGATATGCTACCCCTGTTTATCAGGCAGAGTCACTCAGAGAAGGATCATTTTTAAGTAGTAAAACCTCTCAACCAAACCCCAACAGTTTCAAGAACTAAACCATTCAGCTGTGTAGGACACTTTTCCAGAACCACCAGAACCTGCACTGCAATCCAAGCCACCATGAAATAGCTGATTAGCTAAACTAAGCAAGATGTCCAAGAGACACCCTCTGTCTTTAACAAGGCAATACAATACACATGCTGTGCACTGCAGTTCCCACTTCACACACCCATATTCTCCCACTGTTCCTGAGTGAAAGAGCCTGAAACAACCATTAAATCAGCAGATGGGGAGAAGGCAGAACCACCCTTTCTAAAGGGGGCACCAGTTCAAAAGCATTCACTGAACTAATGTGTAGGCCAAGCTTAAGATGTTCTATTTAGTATTTTTTCCATTTGCAACTTCTGTTATGTAAGCTGCCCGCTTTATCCTCTGGTGGCTTCAGATTTTGGGTTTTCTGTTTAAATCTGCTTGGGACTTTCAAGAAAACAGAACAACTACAACTACAATTTGAGTAGCACATTTTATTATCTCCACAGCTGTCCATAAGTAAGAGATAAATTTCACTAGCAATAAGGAAAAACAAATAGAAGAGAAAAAAAAAATCAACCTTCATTGAAAAGTGCAACTTTTTCCTAAGATCAGTAACATAATGGTGTTGGTTTAGGTTTTGCAATTATTGTTTTTGCAAATATTCTTAAATTTTCTTTCCAATTAAAAAAGGCAAAATAACATAAAACTCTGCGGCCGAACTACATTTTGAGTCCTCCAGTCATTTGGAATTATTTTCTACTTATTTTGCACTTAAATGCCTTCCCAGACATGACAGATTAAACAGAAGCCCATGTGTCAAGAACTTATCTGAAAACCTACATGAAAAAATACTAAACCAGATTGAATTTGTGTCTGTTTGTCTTCCATTGCTCTTTAATGTCTTGAATTTACCAGCACAGACTATTTCACAGAACTAAATAATAAAGAAGAGATACAGCATCATCTTGGAGCTGGGGCTTTTCGTGTTCTGTTAGTGGTGTAATTGGCAGCATCAGCAAAGGATGTTCAGCGCTGGTTCAGTAATTCACAGAAGAAATTTGTCGAACAGCAACCATTTAGAAAAAGAGCCATTAGAAATTTCTGGATCACCTGCAGTCACCACGGCTTCAGCTTTCAGCACGTGGAGCTGCATTATGGCTACTTCAGCAGACTTTGGAAGCACGGTCCTTCTAACAGCCAAGCAGTCCGAATATCTGTATTTCAGCAGACATTTATAAGATACACTATGTATCCTATAGCAATATTCTATGCTCCTGAAGCTACAGTAAGTCTGCTCAAATCACAGATACAGTACAACTAAAATAGTTACGTACGCCATTTGTTTGTATGGAGTTTTATACACCTTCCCAAGCCAAAAACCTCATTCTCCGTGCTCTTAATTTATACTGTTCTGACTCAGGCAAGAAGACCTTTAAGTCATGCCTAGTCTTGCCCAGACAGGAACTGCAGAAAAACATTGTACATGCAAGTAGGTGGTTAGCAACACCAACACTGAATTAGTTATACTCTCCTGAGTGAAATACCAGTCCAGCAAGGCTCCGCAACATATCTTCGGGGGTGGTAGCCTACAAATCACACTCATACAACAAAAAATGAGGAGCATTATCTGTTTAGTTTTGAAAAATACCAACACTGCTCTAAAATTCATTAAGAATGAGTTACTTAATGGCAGTTTTTCAATAGCAACTTGCCTTGGGTTGATTTTGGGTCCCAACCAGGCCATCAAAGCCTTCAGAGATGACTCAACTTGTGGTGGCACATAGCATTGCCAGCCAATTTTAGAATCTGGTCTCAATATTGACAGGCCCAAATAATCAAGGCCTCCACAAGGAAGAGGCAAGAAAGTTATCTAAGTAATACCCAAAATAGAATCTCCTCAACAAAATTGATGTTTGAATTAGAATAATTAACATATAGTTTAATGCAGCTACTTAAAATAACGCATATGAGACTATATAAAAGAATTAGACCAAATGACTTCTAAGCTATTACTGGTTTGCTTTGAAAAATCAGTAAAAGACTGGGATCCCAGACCAACGTGAAACAGGGTATATGCCCTTTAACAACAGTGAGTGGGAAATTACTTAAGTAATTAATTAACAATGTAATTCTGATGCTTAGAAAGATCTGTATATATTGCTAGGGAAAAAGAGGCAGGGTAAAAATCAATTTAAGTTTGAGGAGAAAAATAAATTACAGTCAGGAAGTCACAAATATAAAGTTCTTTTAAGTAAATGTCTCAGTGAAGTAACAGGTGTAGCTTGGGTCAGTGATATTTCTGACAATATTCAATATAACCTAGAGATCACAAATCCAAAATAAGTATTGTAGATAATGGTAACTACTGAAAATTTTGCTTTCAGAGGATTACAAAAGTGGATCAGTATTATTATTAAAAAAACCCAGAAACCACAAACCAACCAACCACAGAAAAAAGAAAGCATTTCAGGCCAGTTCAGCTAGAACTCAACTACAGCAAATTTTGCTTAGCTTATTAATTTTGGTGACCAAACAAAGGGTCCCTTGAACAATCTGCAAATGACACCAAACAGGAGGGGGAGGAAGAAGTTGCAAGGAGTATGAAGGAGACAATTCTGATTCTAGTCAAGCTTGGGATACACTTCATAAAATCCACTCAGGTGAAAGCAAAACAAAATACTGCAAGTCTAAAAGAGAAAAAGCAATTAAAACTCCATACATACAGACAAATAGCCATCTAAAGAGTAATAAAGCAGAAAGGAACTTGAGAAGCAGTAAAGAATCATAGACTAAAGAGTCATAAACCTGTTATTGATCCTGAAAGCCACATAAAATTTGGGGGTGTTAAGACTACTGAGCACAAGAAGGTAAGGTATTTCAAGCCTAGTCCCATTGTCCTAGCTTTGAAATACCACATACAACATTCCTATGTATTCTAAGGAACCTAAAAATCCAGTTCTAAGACTACTTAAAAACAGATTGACAACTGAAAAAAAGTATCTTAATGCAGTTATTTGATTTTCCAAAAGGTAACTACCATAAATTAAAAAAAAAGCAATCTTCACATATAAACTACCTTTTCTGACCTTAGGTGACAATGCAAATGAACAAATTTCTCCACCCCTTCACCTCCTCTCCTCAAATTGAAAAAACCCTTCCAACTTTAGTCTCCTTTTTACTTGGTCTTCTTGTAAAATTAACATGAAGTTCTTTAAATAGAATTAATCAGTACAGTTACCATAAAAATTACATACTCTACAGAACTACTGATATCCCCACTTATTCTAGTCTATTGCTTTTCACAATTGGCAATTCATCTCTACACAGTTGTCATTTTAAACTAAGTTTCAATGTGAGGGTTTTTTTCCTTCTAGAGAGCAGTTCCATTCTGACTCCAGCTGGTATCATACATTCTGTTTACACCTGTAATACAAAATAATTTAGACTCTACCTATAGTTGTCTATGCACGTGCTGGTTTTGGCTCTGATATTGCGTGTATTTTAGCTTTGATTTTATTTTCCAGCTATCCTGTGAAACAGCAATAATATTCCAACTCATACTTTACCCAAACACAAGTATTTATATCAGACAGACTGAGCATCTATCAGAGCTGAGTGTCAACAGCACAAACCAAAGTATGATACAATCTTTCAGTCTTTTCAAAAATTCAACCCTTCAGTATCTCTTGTCTAGATTTCAGATCACCACCATCCCCATTCGTTCATTAGAATTCTTCTCTGCCAGAAATTTACATATTAGTTTCTATGACTATATTGAAACCAAGTGGCAAACACAAACATAACCATAAAACTAGAAACACACAGCATTCCTCTTTTCCTTTAAAAATATGTATGCATATTTACTCGTTCAGAGATCTAAAATCCAGAACAACATAAAAAAAAGTCGCCTGAAAACCCAAGACTTCTGACATATCATGCAAAAATATTTGCTGAAGGACAGAACAGGACTTAGATTACATCTCCGGGGTTATTCTCAATCATCTGTGAAAGCAGACCGCGAAGTCTGGGTTCAACAGACATGCACAAGAAGGAATGCAAAACTACTCCACTTACAGGAAGGGTACCCTGCAGTACTGCAAGAAGAAAGAAGGCAACCACTGGCATATGCACAAAAAAGCGCACTATTTCTCTAATGCACTAGCACCCATTCTCAGAAACTGAATTCCAAACACCCCAGTTACCTATTTGCATGTATGGCAGATTTTGTAAAGCTTTAAAAACAAACCTTCGTACATCTGCATTAACAGAGAACACATAAGGAATCTGGCGAACAAGTTAGAGGAAAACCTAAACCAATGATAAAGTGAAACAGGTTACCCCCACAAATTACCACATTACCTGAACAGGGCAGCGCCATTACAAGCAAAGGGAGATAAATGCTATGGAAAATAGGAAACAGTGATTATTTTACTATTGCCCTGCTGAACACTGACCTCTCCGCGAACATTGCATTTTCCATCAGAAAACAACTCCCCAAAGTATTTGTCCCCTACATTTTGTTATTGTTTGCGAACTTGTGAGACAGCACAGCGGTAAGCTCTTAATTATATCAACACCAATCTTACTGACCAACCACAGCCACCAATTCTCAGGTACGATAAAGAAATTTGTGAAGCCGCAATGCCTCTAAAAGGTAAAAAACATTTTATGTAGAGAGCCCAATGATTTAAAGAGATAGTTGTATTCTTAAACTGTTGAAAACCAGCAATGTAATTTAAAGCTCAGGGCGTCCAACATTTCCATTTTTAGACAATTTTTTTTCTGCTTATCAGGTAAATCTTAAAGATTGTATCCTCTTAATCACAAAACACAAAAGAGAAAAATAAAAATGTAAAATTAGAGAATAAACACCTGTCCAAACATGTACTTAAGTCCAGAAAATAAACCCTACATCACTGTGAGGGCTTTCAGTCTTGAAAAGATTAGCCAAAAGCCTAAGAGTGCCATGAATAAAACTCCCTGGAGCTTGCTTTTTGTTTTGGGGATCGAGTAGTGGGTAGTTAAGCTCCTCTCTCAAAGTATTGTGTCAGAATAAAGATGATTTTACATTAGACCCCATTCCGACACATAAAAGCTAATTTATTCCTGGATTTATGTCTCTATCTGTCCAAATACAAGAAAGCTCCATCTGGTTTATATGAAATCCATGAAATATTGGCCTGTGTGATATATTTTATATTAATCGTACTGTTACAATAAAGGCAAATGATTCTGATCTCCTCTTCTTGCCTGTGACAGACCTATCATTACCCTGCATACTCTTACCAATGTAATTCATACACTGAAACACAAACTGCAAAACGCCTCAGACTAATTAAAGGAACTATACATGCTTACTAAATCTAGTTGATAATACAAAATACTTTCCCTGATTAACAAAAGGAATTTGCAGTGCTTTCTGACACTCAGGATCATCCTTGATTCATGTAAACTTCCATCAGAGATACAGGTGAGCTTATCAACCGCTCAAACCAGGAACAAGATTTCTCCACCCAACCCCCCTCCAATGTAATAAGAAAAATAATACTTTGCACAAGATACAAATTAACATCTCTCTGTCCTCTACGCTTTAATATACTTAAAATTTCAGTATCATAAAACTGAAAAGAAACCCTATGTACTCATGTATGCTCCTCTACCACAAAGCACAAACATTTTTACATAGCTGTTTCTGATTTTTTTGTACTACTTACTACTAAAACTATTTCATTATAGTTCTGTAATTGCTTGTCAGAAGTACTTACCGTACAAACACCATTTTTCAAGCACTAAATGGAAATGGCATGTGGCATATTTGTGCTAAACTAAACTAATAACATAAGCCACAAAGTTAAACTGTAAGAAAGCAATCAAATACATATTAAATAAGAATAATATTAAAAACTGTTTTATTACTAGACAAATCAGCTGAAATAAAAAGCATGAAAGAAGCATACTTTTAAATTCATATCAGCCATGATTAGGATGATCCTGAGCTGTACCAACAATCCAAACGCCAAGCAAGATGCACTATTTCAACCAGTCAACTTAGAACTGCCTCACCATCCAATTTAGAAGTGAAGCATGATCACTGCATAAGTAGTAACACAGAACAAAATTGTTTCATAGCTAAATTGTATTTTCAGTCGAGATGACAGAACAAGCAACAGTTCATAGCTGGAGCACTAAACTCAAACCTCAGCCTCAAAAGTTGATTTCGTTTGAAAAAAGGGAAGGAGTCAGCTCTTGACAGCTTACCAAAGGACAAAAAATATTAATCTATTTTTGCCATAATCAAATTATGGCCAAAAAAAAAGCGTCAGAAAAAAACATACGCAGTAACTAGTCCTTTGGCTACAAAAGAGCAAACAACTTTCAATGAACTCTCAGATTTTTGTCTACTAGTGATGTTGGTTGACACTATCCATACCAGAACTTCAAAGTATGTATTAGTACATATCTGCAATTTTTCCACATGCACAGAAATGCTCTAAGGGTCTCAAAAGGTTTTTACATTGTTTTTCTTCAGAATTTAGCCATTCAAGGGAAAGGATAAATCTCTGTTTTCATTTAATAGGCAAAATTAGAAAACAGCTTAAATCCTGATTATATAAAAACATTAAAAGAAGGTCAGCCACAATCCTCTTTGCTTTGTAAATGAACCATTCCAGAAGTGTCCTTAGAGCACCTAGACCATTTAGTTCATTCTCTGGAGGCCCCTATGGATTGAACATATGTAACTGCACAGCTATCCTAGAAAAATTAAGAGCCATATTATCTGGTGAACATGGAGTAACAGTAGAAATAGGTAGCATAAATGCAGTAGGCATGCCTTTGGACATGTCAGTAGAGATATTACTGATCTGGGGTAAGCATAGGAAAGTTTAAGCCCTAACCATGAAAATAGGGGCCCACACTCTTGAAAATTTTACATGCTGCAATGATTCACAGCTCTGAAGCACCCACTGTTATGTGGCCGTATCAAACAGATAATCAAATATGAAAAGCAGACCCATTACCAATACTGCACAGCATTTCTCAATTCCTTGCAGCATTCTTTTTGTTGAAGCCCGTGAAGATATTTGTATCCATCAAATTACACTCCAATGCTCAAACTTCTCCCCCTACCTCCCCAACACCCACACATTGACAGGATTAGGAATTACTCTGAAAAGAACACTGGTTCTCTACCATATCACCACATAAAATTTCTACCATCAGTACCAAATTCAGTTCTACTCTTCCCAATGAAAAAAAAGCTATTGTAGAATTAGGAAGGGTAGGAGAAAGGCAAAGCACAAAAGGTACTACCTTTCCTGATTCAGAAAGTCCCAAGATGGAAGACATTAAATTTCACAGCTGCAAATCTGCCCTATCTTCCTCCATTTACATCTGTCACTGTGCTCTGTCACAGGCAGCACCATCATGGAGAGGGAACTTCAATTTGACTAAACACAGTAAGATAACTGTAACATTGGGTTTCTAGCTGAAAGACAACAGTTAAATTTTAATATATGAGAAAATGTATCCAACTTGTCCAAATATTTAACCAGTTCTTCTGAATACCTTCCCAGTGTTTATCAAGATGATCATGAGCCTCAACATTACTTTCTACATCGAAGCCATTTTAATAAAGGCAAAGCTAAAATACCCAGATTAGCCTTTATTAATGAAGAAATAACTGCTTTGCAGAATAATCCAAGAGAGAGCACTTGGCTCACAACTCCCCAGCAAAAATATTAAATAGCCACTGCATTTACCTGCTCTTCTCTCTGAAGTTTTCGGTCTGACCAAATCTACCGCTGCTTCCATTTTATAGTCAAGGACAGATACGCTTCCCAAGGAACACTTCCTCACAGCTAAGCATGTAAATGTTTACACAATGCTATAAACTTCTGATTCTAAATTAATCCCAAACAGGAAGGTGCTCAGTCCACAGTCATTCTGCAGCTCATCCTCTTTCCACAGAACCTCCTCCCAACACCAACTTGTTTGAGAGAGGCTAAAGGAACAGTTTCCCCTTCTCAGAGAAATGAAAGGTGTGCTGGTTCTCAACTTTAACCCTTCTCCTCAGCAAGCCTCTGCAGAGAATTCTAACACAGGTGTTAGAAGAGAGAAAAGGAGGAATACAAAGATAAAGGTATGCTGAAGAAAATAAATGCCAAAAAGCAGTAAAGAAAAGAAAGGAAAAAAAGAGTAAAGTAAGAAGAAAATGAAAGAAGAAAGAGCACAAAGAAAAAAATTATATTAAACTTAATTTGGAGTTTAAAAAATTATTATTCAGTGCTTCCTCATATCCTGAAATAATTAGTGGTATTAAAGGTCAGTATAATAAATAGCATAGCTTCTATGTACTGAAGCACTGTATATTAGAACCAAGTCTTTACAGAGGGAATTGATGGAATGAAGTAGTTACTGATGACGAATTCATCTAACAGCATGTACAAGGCATAAGACAGACTATAAAATCTGCCCACGTTAATATGAAGTTCTATTTATTAACTGCATTACTATTAATGCTACAAAGATGACTGAGACTCCCTTTTTACAAGAAATCACATGGAAAAGACGAACGATAATGGGCACAAGTTGCTTCTGGGGAGATTCCAAGTGGATGCGAGGCAAGTTTTTCACAATGACAATGTCCATTGGAAGAATCCCCCTGGGGAAGTAGTGGGTTTCCCAACATTAGGCACTTTAAAGAGTTGGCTGGACAGGGTGCAAGGCCATCTAGCCTAGATCATGCTTTTGCCAAGAAATATCGGACCAGATGATCCCTGAGGTCCCTTCCAACCTGGTACTCTATAATAATGTGAAAACTACACAGCATCATTCATATTATGATGTGTACACACATGTATGCTATGCTACATACATAAAAACCCATGAATAATGCCTGATGCTGACGAGATATGTAAAATTAGCTTCACACTGTCTAGTAGGCACTGATCTTTATCTTCCATCAAATGGAGCACAGTTAAGTTGTGGGTTTGCATTATGCATAAGCAGTGAATACAATTATGCTGAAAAGCAAGCCGATCTTCTCTGATCTCAAGCGGAAAGTGTGAATTCTGATCTTCAGAGGTGACAGCTCTGAGCATCATTCCAATTTACTAGTTAGCTTCCTTGAATCTGCATGCCCAATAGAAAACTCGAAACACATAGTCATGGCTAATGTTACACAAGCCACTCATATCTAAACAAGCAAGAATATCAAATAAGATATTTAAGTTATTCTACTTCATCTGGCACAGAGAAACTGCTATTAGTTCTTGATTTTACAGTTCAAGAAGGATACTGAAAAACTGGAGGAAAAATGAAAATGCCTATAAAGAAGGGAGAGACCAAGAGAAGGAAAGAATTTGATCGAGCAGTCTTATAAAAAGGACCACCGGTGATTGCACATCTTCTGCTTTTCGGCAGATGGAATCATTAAAGAATTGCTCATCTCTGAATTCCCAGAAACATTTTCATTGAAGCTTTCTAAAGAAATTCTGTATTTTAAATTGGTGTATCTGTTCTAAAACATGACTTCAGGAAATCCAATGGTCAGTGCACTTGTAGTAGTAGCAGTTGCATGTGTTCTCAAAACATTTTACAAAGGAACAAAGTATTTTGTTCTCTACAGATAAAAAACAAAGCAGGGGAATAACACTAATCGTCAAAATTTTGCTAGTCTATTGTCTCTTCTGTCGGGGATTTGTTGTTTGCTGGTTTTTGTTTGTTTTGGTTTTGGGCTTTATTTGTTTTACTTGAGGGGATGGGAGATGTTGTTTGTTTTTGTTGGTTTGGGGTTTTGTTTTTTCAGTTCATGAACTTTCTGGGGGTTTTTCTGCTTCACAGATTCCACTCTGCTCAGTGTCTGATTTATTTAATTGCTGATTCTTATATACTAACCTGCCACAAGGAGAATATTTTAAATGTGAAAATACGTTGCTATTCAAGTCTAAGCAGCACAGCACAAAATTCTTTAGCAATGTGCAAGCTGAAAAAATGCATAAAAATCAAAATACCAGTGTTGCTCATTCTTCACCAGTCTCACAAAATGTTAATAGAGCAAAATGAACTACAGAAAACATGTTGTTTGTTAATCAGTGTATATTTGTAATCTTGCATAGTGCTAAGCAGATAGTTACTACTTCTAAGTTACACGACATTCCACACTTCAACAGTAAAACTAGGAAAAATTCATACTCAGACTAACGTACCTATATAATCTGCCAATAGCTCTCGACAATTATGCAACCTACAGAACTCAGTTTTACAAAACCCACACAATTTCCAGGGCATAGGATTGCAGTGATTAAGCACCCAGACTCCCAGCCAGCCTCAAACAGGCTATGCTAAAATCCATGCTGTTAAATCCTTGCAATTATTTTTTCATCTAGGCTAGCTAGATTAATGCTAACTTGGGTGTGCCTAAACATTCAGAAATCAGGAGCTTTGCAGATAGAGCATGCCTCATTCTGGGCCTGCCTAGTCAACAGGTGCCTTTAACATAAAAGAGTATGGATCATTACAATTCATACCATTAAACTGTTAGTCATTCTGCAGTAAGAAAACAGCAGTCAAAGCACAAAACCCTCACCAGCAGCTTACCGGTAGCCAAAAATTAATGGGATCCAGGCTTTTCTCTTTTCATTCACTCGTATGCACTTAGTTTCTGAATACCCAATTCTTTCAGTCTCATACGCAATGAAATGAAGGTGAGACTTCTGTAATGAATTCACCATTTAAAACATAAAAGAACTTAAAAATAGACTAAGCACTTTCTATATCTTTTCCATTTAAAGATAACGACTTGCAGTTATCATTGCAATAGCACAGTACAGAAACATTACACAAGACAATCACTAACTTGGGAACAAACATGCATCACCCTGGGAACATACATGAATCCAAGAGACCTATTTCCTTTGAGTCACAGGTGCAAGCATGCACAGGTACATGCATGTATATGGAATATATATGTGCAACACCCTTCCTTTCTTTATAAGGAGGCCAAGACTGTAAGCACTAATTGCATGGGTTTTTCCTAACTGCAGTCAGACTCCTCAGGGAAACAACTTCAACTGCAAACATACTCAGTCCTAATAACAGAAACCTTTGTCTAATCACCAACTAAACCTTGGGGAAATCTCCATAAAAAAAAAAACTAAAATGTGCAAAATGTAAGAAAGGAACACAACTCTCTACAGGCCTTCTCTGGGCCGCTCAGAGAACACTCAAGAGAAGTGGGACCCAAATAGCTTCTGTCTCCCTTTGCAGGAAGCACAGCACTATGCACTGTTAAAAAAAATCCCTGTGAAAAAAGCAAAAATCACTGAGGCAAAACCTTTCCCACCTAACCCCACCCAGCCAGTCTTCATTATTAGGGATAAATGAAGCCGTGGGGCTTCAACCTGTCAGCAGGAAAATAACAATACAGATAAAACTAGCAGCTTTAAACACTATCCTACAAAATATAACTTAAGGTCAACATCAGCCACTTGCACACAGTGCCTATCCCTTCTTCCCTCCCTTCAGCCCTCCTCTTCATTTTAAGCGCAAGTCAAAGAGAACTAAGCAGTCTGGGGTTAAGCTCTACGCAGAACTTTACACATGTTATTCTGTCAATATTAACAGAAGAATGTGGGGTATTAACAAAACTAAGTTTCTGCTGCTGAATGCCTTGCACCTAAGTAGCTTCACAAATCCAATTAAGATTCTGTATTGGAAACATAAACAAATACCAGCTCCACTGGAGTGTGATACTACTCCTACAAAAGCCTACCTGTTAACATGTATATGCTCAACTCCCAACTATAAAACCTGCTCATGAATTTCAGCAAACAAGACCAGGTTTACAGGACCACGAGCCTGCGCATTTATAACCAACTACCAAATAGAAATGTCACTGATGAAATAAATTAAGTTTTAAATACAACTTTGTATAAATAGATTGGCTAAGGGCTAGAATTTAAACATTTTAAAAAAATTCCACTGAGAAAATACTTCCATAAGTGAATAAAAATTGCACATGTATGCTAAAAAGGAACTTACTACCTTCAGTAAGTATTTCAGTGGTATAACATCGTGACACCATCCCTGGCAAAATGAAGTTTAATTCCTTGGACATTCTTTATGAAAAGTATAAGACAAAATCCCTATGCCATGGAATCCAAACACATTAGGGGGGTAAAATTGTTCACTACTTTTCACCAGTAAGTTAAATTAATAGCTAAAACTGCTTTTATCTCATCACTCAGGACAGCCCTTTTTCACAATCTGTGCCCCACTACACAGTGTCCAGGATCACTGTGATCCTAAATAGTCCCTTGGGACCACAAACGTCAGTGAAAAAACCAAAAACTTCTGTATGGCATCATGGGAGTGATGGACACTATTTCCTCCTCTGTCAGTAACTTAGAGAGCTGAGTACCAAAGAAACCACAATAATGACTGTGTGTAAAAATCAATGCTAAAGATGGTGCCAGCTGAAAAGGTAACATGATTCAAGGGGAAAGACAGAATAATTAAATAGCCTTATCCATGGGCCCTGCTAGATCTGTGAACAAACATATTTGTTCCCAATATATATGTCCTTTGAAGGAAAGGTTTTGTCACTACAATAAGTCAAAACTCAGCAGCCGAGCCTCTGCCAACACAATGCAGCTTTGCTGACAGTATTTCAGAAGAAGAGTTTTAAACTGACACTTGATAAAACAGCATCCTCCAAAGCAACAGGACAGATTCCCTCACATAAGAAACCTGTTTGTGTCTTTAGACATCCAACAGACTGATGAACCGATGTTACAAGGGGGTGTTTTTTCTTCAGCAGCAATGTTTATTACACTGTCACTTTGACTGAACTTGCTTTGCATATCCTACACTTATGGCTTTCAAGATTTATTAATAAACACATGATTAAAACCTGTTCAGTGGAGGGATCTGTGGTTTTACTGCCTGGTTGCAAATCTGCTTAAACGGATTTAAGTTGAGATGTCTGATTGTTGTTCTCTCTGCAGTCCCTAGCAAGTATTTTGATCACCTCCCTTCAGGCAAGCACTACTGCTTGCACAACATGATAATTCAGGAAGCTGGTCCATCTGAAAACAAAATCCAACCCTGCCTATCCCTGCAAAACCAACACCGCTGATCCCCATCCCTGCTTGCCCCACTGCCCAAAAACTGCACACTGCAATTTTCCAACCTCCTTCGTATACCACCTTGAAGCAGGTCATTACACACCTGCAAAGGACTGGCAATTTGATACAAGGCAGCAGGCAAGGCAGCATGGGCAGAAATGCTGCATCTCACACTTGCAGCATCCTTTTTATCTTGTCAAACTTCCTAAACATACATTACATTTTTCTGCAAAAGGACAGAGTACATACTAAAAGCCAGTCTTTTTCAAGCATCAGACACATTCAGAATAATCATCCCTTTCTTCCTTAAAACATGAGTTTCACAAGTAGATTAAAAGAAACCACCTACAAGAACTACTATGTCTTATAAAACGTGACAAAAGCAAGCATTCTGTCACAGCCTGAACAGAGTCCAACCTGCTGTTACAAACACTTCAACACATACATAGTAGAGAGGGGGGAGGGAATAGCCACCTAGTCCCCTTGCATCTCCCTCCTGGAAAAAGCTCTCATGTACAGAGGATGCATTCTGCGACAGACTGGGATACAGTCTGGCACTCGGTGGCAGCCAGCCTGCCAGAGTAAGCCATCCCACTGGAGACCATCCCCTATGCATTGTATGAAACACAACACACTACCAGCAGTCACAAAGTCAACACTGATTTTGTGGTAACTAGCAGCACTCCAAAAGGTCAGATGGTACAGAAAGCAGAACATGCCTTCTTACCTACCTGAATTCTTGAGAAGGCAGGCACATGCAGCTTTAGCAAAAGCTCCTGGTAGATGTTACAATCAGCTCCTGATGATTCATAGCACAGTGAAACCTAGAAGCAGAAAGACCATGGGCATGAAGAAAATTTGAATGGGAAATGAACAAGTGAAATATTTTTCAAAAGGTAAAGGGTATTCTGAAAATTGTGCTTGTAAGAAGCCAGAAGCAACAATGAAGACTTATAAAACTGTGAATCTATTAATTTTTTTTGCACTTAACCCACACATCTGAGGGAGCCTACACAGTAAGTTTCTCACTGTAACAATCCCAACGTTTCTTTTATCACCCCTTCTCTGAATCAAGTTATTTTCTTCCAGAACACATTCTGCCAGGCATTTAGAGATTAAACACACATTTGGTAACGCCTGAAAGAAAGGGGACATGTAATAGGGCTGTGCCCCACTTTTTTTCCTCACTGCTCAACATAAAGCCTATCACACACGTAAAACACAAGGGAGAGCAAGAGTGTTTGCCTAAGTCATCAGCTGCAGTCCTCGAAGAAGTCTCCAGGAGTAGCAAAAAGAAAAAAATATTTCAAAGCTGGTCCTTCCTATCTACCACACCCTGCAATATAGTATCTATTGTTTCAGCATTAGCCTTAACACCTGAGCTCTGTCTGTTGCTACAAAAGGCTTGCATCCCTACATGATAGGGGTCCTCTAAAATTAGACTGGGCAAACAGATGTAACCATGGAGATTTATACTGCAGCCCCGAGAGCTCCACAGAGGCACAAGCTGGAGGCAGAGCACATACTGCCAATGAATTTTTGTCCTCCTCTACTCCCACCAAGCTCACGTGTTAGAGAAGATGTACAGTGAATCATATCAAACAGGCAGATTAATCTAACTCTAAATAAGGAGATTAAAGAAGAAGACCTAGACTATTTCTTTAACCTGGTTTTCCCCCATGCAATTCACTGCACAGAACATTACATGAGCACTTGTGCTGACATAAGGCAGAAAAGGTACAAGAGAGGATAAGCAAAGAAGGATGGTTCCTTTCAGCTTCAACAGCAGCACAAACTGCACATAAAACCATGGTACAAATGTTATTTGTAATAATTGTCACTGAAATGTAAAAGGATGATAAGCAAATCATTTTAAGTCATGCATTGCTACTCTCCCAACAGTGTTCTTGCCAGAGCTGATTAAACTTTGAATACCTGGCAGCAAGAACATTAGCATCAACCAAAAGTCTTTAAGAAATGCCAAACAGTGTTATCAACAGAGTTCAAGAAACTAATTATTGCTATCTTCTTTCAAGCAGTTACAAATACAGCTGAGGGTTTTTTTTAATGCAAGTTAAGTTTAGGGTTATTTACAAAACATTGTATGAAATTAAAACCTTGGAAAAATGAGAAGCATCACTGAAAGATCAGCAGTACACAAAAAATAATCATCCAGTACAGCAAAAGCAGTTTCTAAAAGATAGACAGAACTAAACCATGTTTAAAATAAGGTAACACTCCAGGAAGAACTGCATTTTAACTTTCATATTACCAACAAATGGAGTTGGGCTGTTTCATTAGAATCGCATTCTAATTCTAGGATAGTAGAGCATATATATAAATAAAACTTAATCCAATCAAACAACTATATGGTTTCAAGTCTGTTTGTGATTGCTGCTGACATTTTGGCAAGTCATTTGAGCAGAAGATAAAAAAATTTCCACAGGTGGTGGCCTTCCGGTCAAGAAAAACTTTCCTTGTTTTTTTTCAGGGCAAAATTCTTCACCTATTCAAGCATTACTAAGATGCACCACAATTTTAACCCAGAACTCTCCATTTCCCTTGGTGTTAAATTATAGACTTGCTGTGTAAAGATTACTTTTTTTTTTGGTAAAAGATTGCCTGTGAAGCTCAATTGTGATTGGGAAGGCCGCCTACACAGCAGAGAGAGTGAGAAAACATACACTTGTAGAGCTGAAAAAACATCGGTGTAGGCGTATGTAAGGAGGCAGGGAATAAAGAACTTGGTTCTACTGAAAAAGGCTCTTTTCTGACATCACCCTTGAGAGAACCAAAATGTGTTACTTGAAGACAATTCAAGGATTGTTTGCTGTGTTCCAGCTATCAATATGCAGTACTACAAGCGAGATGAGGAATCCTTGCAGATTCATCCCTCTGATCCCAGAATCTGCCACCTACCCAAGGAATGCTTCATTTCCCCCACTTCTCTGCTGCAACCTGCAAAAGCTGTTCTTGCAAAACAGCAAGTCACCTGCAGAACAGCATTTCAAAGCTTTAGAAGCCTTATATAATTAATAACATCAGGAAGTATTGAAAAAGCCTTTTCAAAAAGGGAAAAGAGTGCTGTCTAGAAACACCAGGAATAATCAGTCTTTAGCCTAGTGGAATCTAACAAAACTGCTGAAAAAAAAAGCAGAAGAAATTCAGATGTGTCTTTCTCATAGAGACTTATAAAAAATATTTTCCTCCCTACCCTACATAGACTTCAGTCCCTTCATCTCCTAAGAGAAATAAACAGATCTTTCAGGATGTCCCATTAACGAACCTAGATTTTCAAAAGAAAGGAACAAGCACCCCTGGCAAATATCCTTCTCAGTTTTACTTTAGGAAGGCATCACCTATATGCATTGTAATTTCTAAATAAAGAAGCCTACATTAAGTCTTCTCATGCCATCATAAGCCTATGAAAATATTTTTAATAAGTCTGTCTTTCCCTTCACAATAAAAACAAAAGGCTTTCAACTTTTGTGTTTTAGCTGATTATTACCTCAATTACTACCTGGGGGATGAAGACAGGACAAGTTTCACCAGTGAACTTCAATAAACATAAGATGATTCACTTCAGGAAAAAGATCCTGCTACTCCCATGGTGCTGGACACCAGCCTGCAACCCACTGTGCAAATAGCAGTCACACAGGACTTCAGCACCTAATTCCCCTGAGTGTTCAAGGCTGGTAATTTCAAAGCCCTGTGCCTAGCAGATGGTTGACTGACTTCCTGCATGCACAGAAGAGCATTGCCACAACAGACAACAACCTACAGAGCAGTACTTCTGAGAGGCCATCTCCAAACAAAGCTTTCAGAGGACACTAAGACTCATCTCCAGCCAAACATACGCTGTCATTGAAGATGCTGAATGACAGAAACTGATAAATAGCATTACTACAGTGTAAAATCGATTTTTATACAACTTTCCAACTATATGATTGTTAAGCACTAACGGCTCATACACATCAGAAACACAGACAAGATAGGATTTTTAAAAGCACCAAGCCAGCTGACCTGCACAAAACTATATGGTAAGCAAAAGCTGTGATTTCTGACTGTGTTGCTAAGTTCTTTAAATGACTCAAAATGCAAGATAGTTGCTCCCGAAGCTCGCTGAGGCACGAATTCTTCTGGGTCAGAAAGGCAGATAGGGATGAAGTATTAAAGGCAACTATTAAAAAAAAATTCAGCAGTAGAACCTCCTGAAAAAGAAGGATCTGAAACAATGAATAGGAAATGCTGAAAAACACAGAAACAAGCATAGAAATAAGGCAATGTAGAAAAAAGTACAAAAAAATAAAGGTCTATAAAAAGTAGTAAGAATTCAAAACCCTTATTCTAGAAAAAAGTGGAGTTGTTTATAATAAAATGAGGTGTGTATAGACTCCTACTAAACTTTGAAATCATAGCCATTTTGATTTTCACCTCAGTGAACAGTGAAATACTATTTCTGACATGTTAATAAAAACCTCTCTACACACTAATAAACATATAATTCTAATTAGCCAAAAATGCATGAAAATGTTACACAACAAATGGATCACACATAGAATTTGCATCCTAATAAGGCATACCCCTGCATGCTTGGCTCGCCAAGCTAAAGAACATTTGCTTCAAGAGTCCCTGCCAGGATAATCAGATCTCTTGCATTCTCCATAAATTTCAGGTTTAAGTATAATGAAGTTTTATTTCTCCTTACTGGGAATAGAACAGCTCAAGGTAGTTTGTAAGGCTGTCTTTTACCTTCAGGCTCTAAGATTTCCAGTCAGACTAAGGCTATTAGGAAAGAAGAGAGCTAGAAGACTGGAGAACGCTGTCAGAGGATACTCTGTGGCTGCTGACATCAAAATTCAGAGAGAACATCTACCTCTTGCTTTTCAGACACTTAAGACCTTCAGGAATTTCTCAGAGATACACAAGAAACCAAGCTGAACTAGTGAAACCTTTTTACCTTCTCATACCCTTTTGTAAAATAGCTCAGATTTGGAGGACTGTCTGGGTTTTCCCATTTATTTTTCCTTTTATCAAGGGTAAACTAGAAGTCTGATGCAGATTTACAGCCTGATACAAATTCAAATACCATTGACATCATAATTACACAGTATCAATCAAAATTAGTAACACTGCACTTAATTCATTAACTACTCTGCTGCCATGTCAACAGGAGTCAATTACTGCAATTCTTAATTTTTTTTTTCTCAAAAGTGGTAATGGAACAAAATTGTATTTAAATTCATTTGACAAGAAATGGCTTCTTCTGATATTCACAACATCATTTCAGTGCATAACTTTTCCTGTTATTCACAACTGCCAAGGCTCACACATTTCCATGCTGAAGCCAGGTTTTTTTGCCACACAGTGTGTGACTGTGTAGTGGGTTGACCTTGGCTGGACACCAGATGCCACCAAGATTTTCTATCACCCCCCTTCCCAGCTGGACAGGGGAGAGAGAATAAGATGAAAAATGACTCGTAGGTTGAGGTAAGGCAGCTTACTAAAGCAAAAGTGAAAGTTTGTACAAGCACAAGTGAAGATGAAAATAACAAGATTTATTCTCTACTTCCCATTAGCAAGCCATGCCCAGCTACTTCCTGGGAAGCAGGGCTTCAGCACACCTAACAGTTTCTCAGCAGGCAAACACTGTAAACAAGGAATGTTCTCCCTTCCTCCTCCTTTCCTTAGCTTTTATATCTCAGCTGACGTCACATGGTATGGAATATCTCTTTGGCCGGTGTGGGTCAGCTGGCCTGGTCGTGTCCCCTCGCAGAATCTTGCCCTCGACTGGGAAGAGGGATGCTACAGTGCTGATGCTGTGCCAGCACTGCCTAGCAGCAGCCAAAACACTGGGGTGTTGTTATCAACACCTTTCTGGCTACTAATGCAAAGCACAGCACTGTGAGGGCTTTTATGGTGGAACGAACCCCATCTCAGCCAGACCCAATACAGGCTGTAATAGCATACAAATGGCTTTATGTTTACCTTTAATGTAACTGCACATTCTACAAGTAAAATACCTATACGAAGAGGATGCTGCTGAGTTGAAAGAGCTTCTCATCAATGAACTAATGCTTTCGCCCAGACTTGAACTAACTGAAGTGAAACATGAAGGAATTTACAGAGCACAACCATAAAAATACAAACTTTGGTGTTATTCCTGACAACACTAAGCGACTTTAAAGCAAGGAATGCAAACACATCAGTTTGAAATGAAGAAAACCAACAACAAATATAGAATCCACCTTTTTACCCCCACTTAAGTAATGACCCATCCTTTATGCTAGCACTTCCTTTCTAAAAGTTAGGTTTTCTCATTATAGAAGTCGTTCTATTGCTTTTCAGTCCAGCTGTTACAGCTGAGCTATGAGAGGAGGACAGCATTTTATACCACAGAAGGAGGTGCTGCTACCAAACAAAGAACTAATAATCTATGGCAAAAAATATACTGGAGAAACAAGTAAAAAGCACAGAATTTGCACATTCACAGTCTGAAAGCTCCATTCTGCTCCCCCATCCCCTCCCCCATGTAATTTCAATCCATCTGACTGCTGTTAAAGGAAAGACTGAGCTGGTGTTTTGACTGACTGTGGAATTTTAAAGCTGCTTGTCAATAAAAGCAGAGGAAGCACCATAGAAAGTATGCTGCTGTTAGGACGTTTTCATAGGCTGAGTTCAAAGGGTTTTGCAGATAAGGTAAATATCATTAAATCATATACAAAGAAAAGGAAATCAAGGAAAGAGAGAAAAGGAGCTGCCAGGGTCATCCAGAAGCCAAGTGTCAGTCCAAGACACTCGTCTTCAAATTTCTAGGACCCATGGCAAAGGACCATAATGACTTCTCTTTATATGAAGGCTTTTCATCAACACTTTGATGAACTAGTAATGTACATAATTTAAGCAATAACATATTAACTAGAAAAACTAAGAGCTCAAAACAAGGCACCAGAGAACTGCCTAACACTCAACAAAGCAAAAGCCATGAAGCACTATTACTGAAGAGAGACCGTGCATACCGGTCAACTAGTGGGTTCCTGCTGGCATGTACTACCATCTGTCACCAAACAACACCTGAAATCGCATTTGCCCAAACTTTCACAACATACTGGCACATTGCAGAAGCTCCACTACTTGACCCTTTTGCCACAGAAGGTATTTAAGGCACAAATATCCAAATGTAGATGCTGGTTAACTCCATACGTCCTGCAAGCATCACTTCTGTAAGTCTCCAGTCCCCCTCACAGCACATCAGAAACATACACCATACATGTCCTACAAAAGGAAGCTTCATAGTAAAAGTTGTATAGATGCTTACCGCCTGTAAAATTCATTAAAAGAGTTATTAACTACATCACTATTCCAGATAATATGAAAAATTCCACTGTTAAGGAGAATTTGTCTTCAAAAGCTTCAAAGCTGTATCAAACAAAATTCTAGTCATCTCCAGGAAGCTTCACACTCCATAAATCATATCTTCGTCTATCCCTAATTCAAAATTCAACTATAATAACTAGACAATTCTTTCACTAGGAAGTTTTTTGCATATGTAACCAAACTTCTGTTCCATATTACAAGCCTTCCTTCAAGGGAAAAAAAAAAACAAAAAACTTTAATCTACACTGCCTTTGAGACAAAGCTGAACTCATTACTTCCATCCTACTGGAAGAGCCAAAAGTAATTCAAGATATTCTCTCCTGCATTTCACAGGATAATCACCTGATAATATGTTATTTTATAAGACACAAGCTCCCTGTATCTCCATCCCCATTTGATTCAGTTGGTAGACCTGGTCATTTCCTTTAGAGTGGTGGTTTCTCTGCCCATTCAAGGATCCCCATGCTCTTTGCCAGATTAAGATAAAATTTAAAAGGATTCTTTGACTGTCTCAACAGGAAAATGGCAAACTGTTCGTACTCTTTTCAGTAGACAGCTCATTTATCCACATTTCAAGATATACTGTTCTATAAACAATATTTCACAATTGTCCTCTTTGTCACACAACACTTCAGGAAACAAAAAAAAAAAGCATTTTTCTGTCCGCATAAAAAGTATCAATATTATTATAGCTTACATTAAAAAAAAGTTTTGCAAATAATTTATTAAAAACAGGCAGTCTAGCAATTTGACCCCATATCTAGAGCTCTGCATAATTCAAACAAGCAATTTTACTTTTCTGCTTTGCAATTTTCCTATTAATGAAAATAATATTTACTTCACAGGAGGTCAGAACGATTAATTTCCAGGAAGAGCTTGAATCTAAAACAGAGGGTAATTTGATAGATCTCTGAGGAAAAACAAATTAGATTTTATATTCAGTTTCCAATGAGAAAAATATTTGTTTTTCAGCAGAACCAGCTACAGAATATTAGTAGAATTCCACACCAAAAGATGGAAATTCAATGCTAATACCATTTCTCTCAAACTACAAACACAGCCATGAACAGCAGTAGACTCTTCAATGCCAGATTTTTACCTGAACAGACAAGTTTTGGAATTCGCCTTGATTTCAAAGCTGCTGCAGTTTCACTAATAAAAGGAGATGTTACATTCTGAGAACTCGGTGCTCATTTATCTGTGTGAAGAAAGGGAACTGCAGAACACTCCGAACATAATACTTTTAATAAACCCAAACCAAAAGAGAAATGTAAGAAAGTACCTCATAAATCCAGCTATTAATACAGCTATCAGAGATCCATGAAAGTTCATTCCCATCTTCAACTGTTCAACTCAAGGCCAGAAAAATTACCCAGTTCCTATCAATGCACTACACTGATACTGACCCTGACACTAGATCCATCACGTTTGAAAGTGCCACTGTCTGAAGCCAAATGAGTAACTACAAGACACAAGCTTGAACCCAAGTTAGGAGATGCAGATACAAGCAAGCTGGGGGTCTTTTGCTTTTATTTTTGGAGGGGAAGGGGCCTAAAATAGTACAGTTGTTTCTCTACAAATGCTGCAGTTAAAACACTTTGTAACTAAAACCCTTGGAGAGAGAAACTTACTGCTGAACAACTCATGATTTTATTGTAAGAGGAATACTAGACACCCTAGTTTCTAAAGAAATTCCAGGAAAAAAGTGAAATAAAAACTCTTAGTAGGGTAAATTAGATTATGAGGAAACAGAACAGCAAGGTTATCCATTCTTAATGAAGTACATGAAACACTTCCATGTCGCCACAAACTGAGATTCTACACTTTGAGTAAGTGCTCATTCATGTTGCGAAAAAACAATCTAGAAGTGAAAGAGCAGAAAAGAATGACTTACTATAATGACAACATAGGTTTTGGTGGGGATTTTCTATTTAGATGTAGAAAACCAAGTTTACTTTTACTTTACAGAAAGATACTCTCTAAGGAAAAGTTCTCTAATGTTATAAACTGCAGACCTCCAGCACCAGGCCAGTGCTGGAAACTACACAAGCTACAGATATTAAAGAACGTAAGACTAAAAAAGGGTGTATAGAGAGCATAACATTGGCAATATGGGTGTCTACCTATGGCTTTTTTCCATGCCAGAAGCAGGGAGGAGGAGGTGCAAACACCTCTGCCAACAGCAGCACTCCTCCGGAAGACAGTCACATTGCTTTCACCAGCTCCAATCAGCCACACCAGAAAAACTCTCCTCATCCACCACCCAGAAGCACCCACTATCTACATCCATTTCTTTATCAAAGACATTCTACTTGCCAGAGATTTAAAAAAAAAAAAGAGAGAAAGGAAACTCTCTAATCTTATGCCAGGCTAAAAATTTCAAATGTAAAAGGAGAATTAGCAACAGAAGGCTAAAACCCATACACATGGCAAACAACCATCCCTCTTTAAGTAATTTCACAACCCAAACAGCATCTTCTTCTCTAGTCCATTTAAGTCATTGTCCACCACAGTCAAGAATCCACAACGACATATCAATTCTTCACCTGCTTCGCTATATCCCTTAGGGCAGAACACGAGCACTCTTCTAAATAAAAGCTTTGACAAGAACCTGTTCCAGTGATTCATCCAAATAAGCATGCCATATATTCCACCAGTTAAATGTGAAAATAAATAGTGACTATAAATCTTGAGGGGAAAAAACTAACGTATTTTTGTTTAGTTTTTCATAAATGTATTTCTCCATTCATATCCAACAACTGAAAAGATGCACAACTCAGTGAGCTACAGTAACAGGAGAGTTAGATATCAGTGCTATTAGGTAGAAGTTATGTACTTCATGTGACATTCCACATTCCTTTGAATATGTAAATAGAGGAATGTGTCTTTTGCAAAAAAAATTGAAAAGTCATTCTTACATTAAATAGGAACGAATCTCATGAGAAGTAATCATTGAGATACTGTCCACATCATTCCTATCTTAAAAAAGCTTGCCTAAATGCCTAAAGTGAAATTCAACAAGCTTTACTTAAAATATTTAAATTTCAAGAGAACATACAGACAAAGCTTCAAACTGTTTCATGAAGAGGAAAATACAAAAAAGACCATCTCAGCCTCATTGTGGTCATTTGAATTACATAACAGCATTTTTCCCCCTGTACCTTTGGAGACTCATTATGAAAATCTATACTGTTACTATATGATGCCACTGACAATGTCTACAGAGACCATATGGCAGCCTTAAATTATTTTTATCCAGCCTTAACAATATGACTGCATCACTACTACGAATGCAAAATGGTTAGCTTCTGATGGGCTTAGGAAAAACACGGAAAAGAAAACATTAGTAATGCATTACATGGAATTCAAACAATCTAGAGCAAGAACATGGGGCACAAGCACAACTTGCAGACATTCTCCTATAAAAAACACCCAGATCGTAAGTGCCAGCTGATTTCAGAAACATCCTACTAAGGCCATACAGGGTCAGTTGTGCTGCTGCAGGGGAGGAGGGGAAGCTCTCTTACCCCTTCTTTGCATGTATTGGCATTCAGCAGGATTGATCTTTTTATTCAGTTCAGCCCACCCCTCCAGGGGCTACATAGGCTTGTGGCAGGCTGGTGCGGCTGTACCCCCACACCCTGAACTTCCAAGGCAAAAAATCTTCCATTTTGCTAGGAAAATACAGATCTCATCCAGTACTGCTACAACAGCAATTTCCAAGAGAGAGCTGAGCTCTGAGACATCCAAATGAAGAGTCTCAATAGGATGAGATAACTAATGAATAGTTATCTCAGACTACTATTCATTGTTTGTGCAAAAAAAAAACCCAAACCTTGAACTTCAGCTGAACTACCAATTTTATCAGATGCAAGCAAGCTTAAAATCTGTTAATACACTCCAAAGTTACATTTGGATGTGCTTTTGCCTCTTGTTCCAAGGGATTCAGCAGAAACATGTGAATAAAAAACAAGGAAGGTGACTGATGTAAGGGGGCTTGAAGATAAGCTTCTGCAGCTCTGATGTCCCAGATGGAAGACAAATCAAATAAGTCCTGCCTACTGTACTCTGTTAATGGAGTGTCTCCTGCCCTCATTATTCTCATCAAGCTCATCATTCATATCCACCACAGAATATCCTAAATTGGCAGGAACCCACAAGGACCACTGAAGTTCAACTCCTGGCCCTGCACAGGGCACTCAAAGAATTACACCAATGTCTCTGAGAGTATCACTCAAACACTTCTTGAACTCTGTCAGGCTTGGTGCTGTGACCACTTCCCTGGAGAGCCTGTTCCAGTGCCCAAACACCCTTGGGTGGTGAAGAACCTTTTCTAATATCCAACCCGTACCTCCCCTGACACAACTTCAGCCCATTCCCTTTGGTCCTGTCAGTGGTCACCACAGAGAAGAGATCCCTGCCTGCCCCTCCTCTTCCCCTGACAAGGAAGTTGTCACTGCAATGAGGTCTCCCCTCAGTCTCTTCTTCTCCAGGCTGAACAGACCAAATGACCTCAGCCACTCCTCATATGGCTTCCCCTCAAGGCCCTTCACCACCTTCACTGCCCTCCTTCGGGCCAAAACTGCCCACAATATTCAAGGTGAGGCCACCCCAGTGTGGAGCAGAGCAGGACAATCCTCTCCCTTGACCGGCTGGTGATGCTCTGCCTGATGCCCCACAAGACACAACTGGCCCTCCTGGCTGCCAGGACACTGTCAACTCATATACAGCTTGCCATCCACCAGGTCCCCTCAATCCCTTTCTGCAGTGCTGCTCTCCAATGTCTCACTCCCCAGCCTGTAGGTACATTCCAGGTTGCCCTAGCCCAGATGTAGAATCTAGCACTTGTCTTTGTTAAACTTCATACAGCTGGTGATTGCCCACCCCTCCAGTTTGTTGTGGTCTCTCTGCAGGGCCTCCCTGCCTTCAAGGGTATCAACAGCTCCTTCCAATTTAATACCACTGGCAAACTTACTTACTAAGCCTTTGAGTCCTGCATCCAAGTAATATATGAAGATGTTGAAGAGAACCGGGCCTAAAACTGAGACCTGTGGAACCCCACTAGTGACTGGTCACCAGCCTGATGTAACTCCATTTACTATAAAACTTTTCTTTTTATTGTCACCCACAGTACTGCCCAGCTTCAACTCCAGCTGAGCTTTGTCAACACGGATTTTCTCCCTACAGTGGCAAGCAGCCCCTCTGTATTCACCCCATGTCATCAGATGTTGCTTCCATGGTGCATACACTTTCGTTTTTTGCCTTAGCTCCAAAAGAAGATCCCTGCTCAGTCAAGACAGCCTTCTGCATTGTCTGCTGACTTACAACATTAAAAAAACTGCACTACAGAACTTATTTTTAAGAAAAGTCAGAAATTATCTAGCAATTACAAGCAAGAACAACTTCCAGCCCAGTTTCAAATACTTGGAGACCACAGCATTACTAACATGCTAAAGGGAAAAAAAAATGTTTGCAATTCAGAAGGAAGAGATCCACCATCCCATATCTCACTTCAGTGTCTAGGTACAGAATAATTACCAGTTGCAGTTTTGGCTTGGTAAACATAAAAGTCTATTCTTGACAAGGAAATGTTTCCAAACCTAAAGACATGTATTTTTATGCTATTTCAGAGGGCACTGCATACTTTGTTAAGATGATAACCTGACAGGATCTCCCCATCACCAGGGTCTCAATCACCAAGCCATGTAATAGCCAAAGCATTATGAAAACAGCACTCCACTGCCACAGGGAAGACACCACACAGCAAACCCATACACAGCACAGGATTGCAATCACCATGTTCATAGAGTACTCTAAAGTGCATACATTTTTAACACATTTTTTAAGAATTTTACAAGCATTATCTTCAGATGGATTGGTTGCACACTGCATACCTAAAATAGCTGGTAAGGTACCCAACAAAAGCTGTCAGTAATTACACAAAGTTTATTCTGAAGGAGAAGGGACTCCTATCAGGCTGTTCACTCACTTCTTCCTCTCAACTGGCAGTCTCAGGTTGCTTTGAAATACAAACACACCTTTATCATAGGTATTGCTCAGATCTCCCTGGCCCAAGTAAGGGCCTTTCCTCATATCTAGACTCAACACATGAAAAACGCTCCTATCACCAACCTCAAAAGAAAACCCACACATTACTTGAGTGCACTTCTCCAGATGGGAGTGTTTGCTTTTACCCCAAAGAATGCTCTCCATGATCCCTGCAGCAGGCTGCAAACATGGTTTCACTGAGGAGAGGAAAGGAGTTTCAACACCCCACAAAGCTCCAAAGGAAAACTACGAAGAACTACCTTCATCAAGGCATGCCACCATCATAGCAAATACTCACAGACTCACTCTTCTCACTCAAGCATGTCACGTTTTGTGTTGTACAGGTTACAGAAAATAAATCTCAGTATGTTGCAAATCAAATCTTAACTAACTCTGCGTGGTAATTAGAGGAAAACTATTAGAGCCTATACAAAAGGACCATTTCAGGAAAAAGAAATAGCTGTAAATATAAACATCAGTGGTAAAGAAAGAATGTCAATGTGACTAAAATGAAGTATCCCTTCAACATAAAGGTAACTCAAAACAACAAAAAACCCCTTCAGATTCATGATTTCACCACCCAACACAAGTCCTGAAACCCTTCCTTCCTGTGGCAGGCAGGGTGAAGAAACACCAGAGATAACTGTGAGACCTTTGAGGAGGACCCTACCCTCTCAGCAAAACCAAGGCAAACTCTATTCCAAGTCAGTTCACACCAACAGAAAACAATTCGTTTAATGGAAGACTAATTTGGCTGTATGGTAATGAGCACGAAATAATTCTGGCTATTGAGAAGATATTATAGGAACTCTTCTCTTACAAATTGTCTAGCAACATGTGTGTCCTATGGTTACACCTAATTTTCCATTAAGCCAAATTCTGATTCACATTCACTAATTTGCCAACAACTGTACCTAGATCTGGAAGGAAAGGGGAAGGAATAGGAGAACAGCAAGATGCCAGACCCATTACTTAATGAAATTACTAGCTAAAGTCTACTCACTTTATTCAGAATTTTTTTGTGGACTTCGAGAAGTTTATAAATATGTCCTTATATTCGTGAAAGACAACCTAAGGATTTCCAACAATTGTTAAAATTTTGTAAAGCATGCTTATATTCAAAGCACTGAAGCACTCCAAAAGGGATTTAGGTTTTTTTTTTGCAGCTGTATTTTTGTTAGGCTCATTTCATAAACCATCTGTTCCTCAGTAGAGCACATCTATAATGGGATATCTGCCCTAAAACAAGCTCTCAAGTAAAAGGTTCCACTTTCCTCCTCCTTCCTTTCAGGCCGTAGTTGGCAGACAGTCAAGAGGATGTTTACAGTAATAGAGGATGTTTATCAACCAACCTTCATAGGTTAGAGAAGCTGGTGCCTTAATAAAACATTTGACAATGCCTTTTAGCAACCAAAGTACTGAATATGTAATTCATTCAAATAATTCTATTTTAAAAATACTTGGAAAATACTGATCCTGAACTCACATCTGCAAAGCTGCCTTCTTACACCTATGTGGGTCTAAATCCCCAAAATGCAATCTTCTCTCAACCTCTATCATATTTAAACATTGCTTTCATTCACAGTAAGTCTCAATAACCCTTACGGAGTAAACAGTCCCCACTGACTCATGGGTTTGAGGATGAAATACTTAAAAATTCCTGGGTGTCTTCATACTGCAATTTTGATTAAACATCCTCTTTACCAAACTTTCACCTTCTGTTTTCAACTTATTAACCAGGTCACGGTGAGACTTGCATGAAATTGACTAGGCTAACCACAGAAATACAAAAGCTATGCTAGCATACTGGATTTGCTTGGATTATGGGAAACGTTGTTCAACCTTACTGCCCAGGACTAATCCATATTCAAGGTGTAACATGCTTACAGAGTCTTCAAACAGTCCCCATCATCCTTTTGTGAAACAAAAGTTACACTGCTTCAGAGAGACATAAACAAGGTAGGCAAGCTGAGGTTCAGAGTCACTCGCTGGGTGTCCATGGTCCCTTCAGGAACTCCCCAAGGCATATGCAAGACACAGCCCGGTACCACATACTGCCCCTGGAAGAAGTAGGTGCTGTAGAGGACAGGAGTTTTGGCTTTTCCCGCTCTCTCAGCCATTTCATGTTGCGTCATCAATAGCCAGCTAATGATGTGGCAAATCAGATCATCAGAACCAGCTCAAATGGAACCTGACATCTTCTCTGGAAGACAGGTTAGTTTTGACACAAAAAGCAATGTCCGGCCAATTTTGCTGAATACCTCCCAGAATTCCCAGACTAGCAAGAAGCTACACAGGAGACTGCAGAGGAGTACAAGACCACAGTTTTCAGCATCAGCTGAGTAAATTCCGGCTGGATTAAAACTGGCCAGGGAGCTAAAACACTAATCATCTCCGTTTCTGTAAGTCATTTTTCAAAGCTTCTCTTCCTGGTAAGAATCTTTACTATCTCATGCTCAAGGCCACCTAAACCAGCAAACTGAGTCTGGGTTTTCAAAAAGATTCCCTTCATCACACCATCAGGGCCTAATCCAGCACATCCAACCATTAAACCAGGGTCTAGTAAGAGTGCAACTCACACAGAGCAAGAGGACTATGATCCACATGACTCAATTAAGAGACACCGCTAGTTAAAACTTCACAGGGGGTGGTAGTATTGGTTATAAATGGTAAATAAACACTTCTCAGACTTGAGTCTGTGCAGTTGATTTCCACCCCCACTGCCATGTACTTTTTCCTCAGCAGATCCTGATCCTGTAATGTATGAACTAAAACTTGGTATGCAATGAGCTGACCACTCAAAGCGACTGCTCACAAGACTGTCTATTGAAGAATTCCACCTTCAAAAGATGTTGCATCATATTTTAGCTCCTAAAAACACTCCAATATTAATCTATAAAATTTTTTGTATGTTTTTGTAATAACTATATTAAGATACATCTAAAAAGAAACTTCTGAACTTCTGAGTTTAAAATACTTCTAAAACAAAAATACCATATATAGAAACCTATTGAACAATGATACAGGTGACACATTCAGCAACTTTTAAACTGGACTATAAGTATAGCTGTCACACATGTATGCCACACTAGTTGTAAATATCTAATATATTTTGCTCTAGGGAACAAATTCATGTTTATAAAACAAGGGAAATCAAAAGCTTATTAAGGATTTTTAATTGTCTGTGACCTAGACATGGATAACTAGTATACTGCTCATTAGATAGCATTCTTACTGTCTGAAATACCAGTAATTTCCCGGTAGACCAAAGCAGATCTTATCAAATGACTACCATGCCCTGAAGAGGCCATAAATTAGTAATAGCATGCAGTGACTTGACACTGGATGGGGTGAGGAGGAAGGTGGAAAAAGAACACGCATTATGTCAATGAATTGCAACTTGCTTCTGAACAGGATGCTATCACCAGTTTCACCAGCAACAGGCAGATGAAACACATAAATGACTTGCAGGCTCCCACATGAAGATATACAGCTCTTAAAAGAAAGTTTTCATGCAAGTCACATCAGGTCAACATCCTAGTAATCTAAAATATATCATTAGTTCTGAAGTGACAACATCTTTGTAAAGCCAAGTCACTCTTTAAAAGGCAACAGAATTAATTCTGTACACTTTAAGACTTCTAAAATAAAGCATTTAGAGCACAGCTACTGCAGCAATACATATGGCCACCTTAGCAGCAGATGTACTTTATCAGATACAGAAATCTGAAATATGTTCCATGGATCATACACATACAGACATCTACATATTCTATACTCTTCTGCCCTCCTAAAGAAAACAACATATGAAGAAAAAAAGAAAAATCAGGTATGCAGAAAACAAAAACCAGGATAAAAAGCAATGTTTTCATATTTCAAGGCTGCAGCAATAGAGGACTGAGTTTAAAAAGCATTTCAAACATTCTGTGAGTACACATAATAGAGGGCTCACATTAGCATAAAACATTACTTATGGTTTAAGGGTAAAAAATTCAGGGAGTTAGCGTTAAGAGCCTGTACCAAGCACAGGTACAGGTGTAAGAAGATACCAGATGAACTCAGTAAACTCAAATGCAAACATGGCCAAGGAGATCCACGTACAGTCTTCTGCTTGCTTGCTGTTGGCAAAAGAATGCTTGGCCTTCATGGCAAGACAGAGGCTGCAGCTCAGTTGTGGTGTTAGTTCTTGCTGGAGGTGAAGGGCTCAGTACTACCTGCAGAAAGGGCACTACCTAATTCACTGTTCTGGAGCAACGATGTTTCTTTCAGACACCTTTTGCTTACATCTGTAAACCCACACAGAAAAATGCTTAGGCACAGGATACCAACAGGTCAGTCCAGAAACGGTGGATATTTGCATTTCAGATGCCCTAGACATTTCATTCACAGCTCTCATTTGTGCCCATGGCCATTTCACGTGGCCATCGCTGCACAAAACCATTTATACCAACCACACTCTTCTCACCGCCTTTTAAACTAGAAGTTGGTCAACAACCAGTTCACCACTCACAAAGCCAAGTTTCTTTTTTATTTTTTCATCTGCCTCATCCAAAGAGATTGTTTAAAACTAAGAGGGCTTTTTTCCCCCCCAGATTTTTTCATATAACCAAATTTACATTACATGGACTTAAATCTATGCACCTATCTGGTTTTATCAGATTTTCTCAAACAAAAATAAAATGTGCAATGCCATCTTCCTTTTTACCTACAGAATAAAAAAGAAGCATTCACGAAGTGGCTGAGTTTTGGAGGGCATTGCAGGATACTGCTGCAGCTCATTCATAATTTCCTTTAGGGAAGGTGAAAGCAGAGAAATAATTATTTGAATTCTCATGCAATCCAATCAGTTTTACTCAAATATGTGCATTAATACAGGCATTACTGCCAAAGTAGGGAAAAAGGCTAAATATCAGCAAAATTAAATCACACAATTATTTTAGTTTGAGATCGCATTAGTATTTAATCAGAAATGCACAAATCACATCAATTCAAAATGTATCTTCCTGCCATACAGATATTATTTCTAACCCCAAACTCCAAACAAAAAGGCATTAGAGTAGCCTGTGATCTTGGTCTTTTCTCCCACACGCCAAGCACAAAAACCCTACAACTAAAACAAAATGCTAAACACTGGATTTGGTGGACTTTGCAAGCACCATAAGTTGATGTCAGATCTCGAGACATTACAGGAAACGAACATACAAGGTGTAAATATATTAATGCTCACAGGAGTTGAACAAAGGAAGAAACAAAAACACTCTAATCAAGCAGAGGTAATTGGGGATGCTGGTAAAAAGTGGTAGTTAAAAAGTAAAGTTACAACCAATGTTACTTATATTAATCAACATAACTAGAATCCCATGTTACCTAGGCATGTCCCCCTCTGCCGTTTCAGATATCTGCAACAAGGCAAAGGGTGCATTTATCAAAATTATTTCTAGTTGTATAAGACTGATATCCATGACTCTGGAGCTTTACAGCTACTCCACACTGATCTCACCACTACCCACCAAGCCACTGATATGAATAACCCTCTGTAAGCCAAGCCAGAATTTAAACATGTATCAGAAGAAAGAGACAAGAAGTACAAAGAAACAATTCCGCAAACTAAGTTGAAGGAAGAAAATCTTATCCAGTCTCAAGGGGAATGCTGCTGTTTAAAGATCAAGTATTTTCGTATACTGCAATGTTTCTATAAACACCTTTCTTTGAAACAAGTGTCTGATCTTTCTTTCCCTCCAACTCATAACCTGCTACATGCTGTCACCTTAAGAGATACTCAGAGGTCAGAGAAAATAAGCTGGAAAAGAGCAGGTTCAGCTGGAGCAAGTCATGAAACAGTACACTGAGACAGCCACTTGCTACATAAGACTAAAGACAACAAAATCATAGGTTAAGGTCTAGTGATTTTAACAAAGTGCTCATAAAAGGTACTCCTCAAGAAACAGTAATTACTTGTTTAACAAGTAACCTTTATAAAAGCTATTGTTTCCATGTCTTAAGAAAGAGGTAAAAGAAGAATTAAACTTCTGAAACAGGCAAACAACAAGAATTACACAGCCTTCATGTGTGAATATAAACTAAATGCTGTTGTAGGTTTTGTGGCTGGAAGAACTGGTCACTCAGCTTATGCCAGATGAAAATTAAACATGAGCTTCAGGTACAGATAACCTCCCTGCTTTGCAACAAGGGAAGCCAGTGCCACAAGAGGCTTGCCAGTTGTTCTTCACAGTCTCAATTAATTATGTCTCAAAACCAACAGAGCACAGGCCGCTAAAAGTTCTCAAGCTGGCTTCCTGAAACACAACAAAGTCAGGTGATTTTTTACTTCTGAAACTTTAGGTAACAATGCTACTTAACCCTTGACAAACTACTACTCCAAAATACAATAAACCCCAAATTTAAAAAAGGAACAACCCTCTCAAAATGTTTGTGAGTAATTTTACTTACAGGAATATTCTTGTTGAACTTAACTGAACTGGTGACACATTACCTGGCCTCACATTGTTACAGCTGGGAACTAACTTTATCCTCATGGAACATACCTCTTTTTTGATTAAAAAAAAAAAAAATTAACTTTTAGTTACTTCGTCATAATGTTAAAACAATTCAGTTGGGGAAAAAGAAAAAAAATATCCAAAATGGATGCAACATCCCATCTGCTTATGCATTAGTCTTACATAAGTTGATTAACTCATTATAAGCAAATATCAAAGGTGACCAGGGAATTATCATATTGGAGTTTGAACATGAACATATGCACTATGTAAAACACATCCCAACTCTCTCCCAAAAATTACCTGTAAATCAAAAGACAATAAGCAAAAATACATATGCCAAACCTGAGAAAACTCTCATGAAGTTTTATTTTGCAAATCTCGTCACAGATGCTGTCCAGACCACCTTTAACACATTCACTCATTCCTAATACATTGTACTAGCTATTCCCTGCTTTTAATTCTCACTAAGCTTTGCTGCTAACTATTAAGGTAAAATAAAATTTCTGCTACACTATAAAATGGAAAATAAAGAGAGATTATTTTTTTTCCTGTTTGGTCAAATGAAAGCATCTTTGCTTTGGGTCAGCCTTAATTGTAATATAAAATATTAGGAATTTGGAACTATTTCCAGATACTCCACTCAAGAAATTCTACTTTTTCTCAAAGAAAAGAAGGCTGCTATTTTATAGCTATAAATCAATCAGATAATTTAGCAAGGTGAGTTTTTCATCTTTTCTCCAACATTGCTTACACTGTACTAACACAATAGTATTTAATTGCACCTGACAAGAAGTGGTATCACAGGTGTAGCCAAAAGTGTATTGCAAGACAAAGAGTCACCTTCAAAAACTATTTCAGGTAAACAGAGATGTGCACGGAATAAAAGAAAGCAGCTTCACTGAAATGTTGTTTCTGCATTACCACCATCATAGAATACACAATCACCCATTCCATCAGTGCTAATGAGCTCAATATAATGCATAAAATATTGCCAGGACGCCCCAGTGCTGTATGCAGGCAGAGGTAGCACAAGTTGCCTATAGGAAGCTGAACGTTCAGTAGTAGTATTCAGAACTGTGACTCCACTGGAAAACATCTGCAAGGAGATACTTTGAGTATAAAACCTACCTTCTCATTTTTATGCTGTCATCTTAAACCTAGAGCAAGAATGCGAAGTCCCTTTTGACTTAAGGCTGTATTTTCAATATAATCTGCTGTCAAATTTGAAACTGGAAATGAGAAATACACTAATTTCAACTACTTCAATTAAAGCATTGGTGGAAAGCTCTGTCCCAATTCAAGTTCGAAAAAACCCACATTTTAGCCATAGTGCCTACTTTTCCCTTTGCAAGCACGAAGATTTGTAAAAAAAATTTACAGGGTAGTCCAAGGAAAATATCACCTTATCTAAAAAAGTTTATGGTAGATCTTTCATGAGAGGCTAAAACCTTCTAACTTGTTTCGCCAACAAAATACAGCTCTTTTCTAACTGTTAACCAACAATGAAATATCCACTGTGTGATTCTTAGGGTCTCCTGCGCAGAGCCAGGAGCTGGACTCGATCCTCATGGGTCCCTCCCAAGTCTGCATATTCTATGCTTCTATGAACCCTTTGCCATCCAAATCTCTCCTGGCCAACCTGAGAAACCCACTAGCTATACCAGGCCAAAAGAGCACTGCTCTTTATGGCTTGAAAATAACTTTTGCATGCCTCTCAAGTAAGATTAGATTTATCAATAAACAGCCCATTTTCAGTGATGCCATGCTCTACTGATCCCAGGTGTATGCTCAGAGATAACTACTGGTCCGCTAGCGTGGCTAACACAGCCACACCAGGATCACCAGGGCTGCTGCTTGCTCTGGCTCACGTATGCACAGCTGCACCTCTCCCTTTTCACTCCTAGCCCTGTATAAACACAATTCAACTAAATGTCACTGTAGTTCATATTTCAACGTTTGGGTTTGCTCTTTTGTTTTGGGGTATTTTTTCCTGATAACTGATTCCAGACTTTCTGTTTGTAAAAGATGACTACAGTTTCCTTTTCAGTCCTGTGATCAAGGCAGTTAAGGGTACAAACAGATGAGCTGGGAGATAATTCTTCCATCCTAAGATAAACTAACGAAACATCGTGAGTAGGAGTTACAAACCCCAGATACTCCCTAAGCACACACCCTGGGTGCGTCCAGCCCATCAATCAGACGTGGCACTCCCTACGGTTGCAGTTCAAATTCAAGAGCAAAACTGTTGTGGTTGGACAGAAATGAGGAAACAGACTGCTGTACTTATTTTTCTCACCTGACCCTTAGAAGATTTTGTAGCTATGATGGAGCTATAGGACATGGTGCATGAGTGTTTTGAACTCCACCAGAGGAAGTTCCCCCTGGTATATCCCAGATGTGGGTTATGCAAGACAGACAAATCTCATTAATTCTTTTTGTATATTCAGGCCTTCATTTTCCAATAGCCAGAATTTCATTGAGATCATACCCTGTCACTTAGCATGGACCTTATTTACAGTATGTTTTAGAGTAAACAGATGAATCACTGAAATCATCACATTCTTTGATATACTGTGCATTCCAAATTCCCTCCCTGCCCATGAGAAAAAAGCAAACAGGTTAAAGAGTTGAATAAATATAACTGTTTGACCACAAATAAACCCATGTCTAGGTATCCAATGTCAGTACTTCACTCTCCTTTTAAAAAGGACCTCCCTCAGAATGGAGATTAAATACAAATTAAACATTCCAACATCCTTGACATCAAAATACTTGAATCAGTACATTCATAAGAATCCTAATGGACAAACCACAAAAACACAGGTAATGGAAGCCAATAGATTTGGATTGTGAAAACCCAAAAAATGGGCAAGTTAGTGCAGAAAGTTTGAGCCCTTCAATTTCACATTTTTTCCATGCACCATCATACTATTGATGACTTTAGCTCTGGTATCACTTATGATTTTGTCCCTAATTCTGAGGAATCCTGCTTTTCTCCACTGAGAAGTAGCCTAAATGTGACCTTATTTTGCTCATAGTCACAATCATATGACCATTCTGTTGTACTATTGTAGATTTCCTTCTTTGTGTGCATTTCTACATCCCCCTGAAGGAGCCTGACAGAGCAGTCTCTGTTCCCACCTACACTGCTGCACTGTTGTATTCCTTGTAACAAACAGAATAAGAAAATACACGCCTGGAGAGAATAAAAGCATATGCAGCCTGCAGAGGAAACAGCAACAAGACATACCTTTTAACAAAACGCATGTCAAAATGCTTAGAAATTACAGAACTCCTTTAGAAAAGAAGCTACAACTGGGTGAGCTTCTAAGGTACAGAGACAAACTGGGTTTGGAGATACTAAAGAAAAGGAGTGGAATTTCTGTGTTTTGGTCTTGAAGACCTTTAACACCACAGGGCTTTATTTGTTTGAATTGGGTATTTCATAAAATTGTCAGTGAACCAACAGGTCAAGTCTAGACCCAAACCCCAGCACATATCTAAATGTTTGAGGGTTTCAATGGCACTACCAAACTTTAGCCCACAAATAAGTAATCTGCAGACCAAGCATACAGTTCATGCATAACAAAACCAAGCAAAACAACTTCGAAAATGCAAGTGTACAAAGTTTCTGTGAGAGATGGGCAATGTAACAAGGATATCACAGGGCAGCCCTTCACAAGAGATCTAAAATTTTGATTTGCAATTGCTGTTATCAGCACTTCAGAACCTGAAGATTTCTCAGTATTTCCTAGAAAGAAATCATGCCAAAATGGGAAATCCAACACAATATTTGAAGGTGCATCTTAATTGAAAAACTGACTAGAAGACTCTGGAATTAGCACACATTTTCACTGGTTTAACACTAAGACAAAGGACTGCAAGAAGTCTTGACAGTAAGAACCTCTCGGAAAAGAGGAAAGAATCCAGAGCTTTGAGAACTGCTACATTTGGAAAATGACAGGAAACATCTCTTTGGGGGCTGGGGATAGATATAAAAATCAAACTGAGGATTTTTTTATGAAAAAAATATATCAATACCCGTATCAAACCGATAATTTTACCTATTACATGTTCAACCAACACTTAAAGATTTAACTACAAGCAAAACCTCTGTAAAAGTACCATCTACACCTCTAGCTTCCAAAGATACAAGAATAAAAGGGAATGCAATGCCCAGTATTACCAGCTTAGCATGTACCCACAAATCTATAAAATGTGGATTTTGGAAACTTTTGCAATACTGAGTTAAAGAGAACACTTTAGAGCTTTGCCTCAGTCACCTGTAAAACACAAACTCCAGAAATTACGTAAAGGTATGATTAAACCTTCTCAGTTATAGACAGTGTAACCAAGGTCTGAGTCCAGGCTCAGACAGTCACATCTGATCACACAGAGAGGATCTACTCTTTCTTATTATTTAGGTTTCAAAGTTGAAGAGCCCGGCATGTTTCCTGGACTACATTTTTTTCCCCACAAATTAGCTAATCGCTCCCTAGAACTATTAACATTAAATTTACTACCAAATTAAATATTGTTCTTCAGCTTAACTGCTTCCTTTCTCTTGAAATATCTCTAGGCTGTTACCATTGACACAGTCACACTTACACAGCTCTGGAATCTAGGCAGTCTTCACTATTTCCCCCTGTTGCAAAAGGGCAAGGGCTCCAGTTTACACACCAGACACGGCAACATAAACATGAAAATTCAGATGGGACTTTTGGCATTAGGCTAAAGTTAAGAATGGCATTCTGATGGGGCAGTCTTCAACCTGAGCACTGTAAAAAAATCAAAGAACTGGATGCATGTTGAATAGCAGAACAATTCTCTAATTTATTACAATTCCTTTTTTCTGAGCAACAGACAACCCTTGATCGGCAGGAACATCCACCAGTCTAGTCATTCGATAAAGTACAACCCAAAATGAAAAGCACAGCCTACCAAAATTGGTCTCAACAGAGCACTTTTCTGGGACACAAGAAAAAGGCCAATCACTAGGATTTCATAGCTAGAGTGCTATGATTTTGAAACACATTCACTGTCTCCAGCAATGCAGAAGTGTGCTCTGATTACCAATCCAAAACACAAACTCAGCAACTTAATATTGCTCAAGGGTCCCTTATATTTTGTAAAGAGGAGTATACTACTACTAAATCAAGACAGAAATAGATCTTCTTTTTCCCTTTTATTACTTTAAATAGAAGGCATTCCTGCCTTCCTGCAACTACTAAATTACCAACTGCTGGGAGCAATCATCCAAGGAGTAGCACATTATAAGGACAATGACTCTTTCTGGATAAGTATGCTTAGACCAAAGTTGAGGCAACATTTAGTGAATAATTAGGCATATGCTTTTTTGACATAAGCAGTCTTATTTTGACTAGCTGCTCCATCTCTTTTAATAAGATGAGAGACAAGCATCCAGAAAAGTTTCTAGATGTAGTCAGAAGTATCAGAGTAAAAGGGGAAAAAGGACTAGTAAATTGCATAATAATGAATAAAACAAAACATGTAGCCTGCATTTTCATATATTGTAATAAATATCACATATATCTTACCTTGCCAAAAGTAAGGAGAATACGAAGTTATAAAGAATAAAATGAGTGGTTCAGGTGAGATTGAAAGAGCACTAAAGCATAAGTAATCCTTAATCTTGACAAATCATTCCACAGGTAACCAAAAGTCAATTACTTGTTTCAATTCTCCATCCAGTTTTTTCGTCTGTGCATAGTTTTGTAAACGAAAGCACCTGCTGTGACTTTCATTCCCAGCACTGAGCAAACCCGTTACTCCAAAGTTGAGCCCAGGCTACCTTCTCCACAACTACAGTGGATGTAAAGGTTTCCCAAACCTGCATCCCAGAGAGAGATACCACAAGAGGTCCAGTGCTACTCAGTTCTGACAGACCCCAAGAAACCAGAAGTCTTCATGATTCACAGAAACAAAATTAATTCAGAGCAACTTGTTTCCTGGACTGGACAAGAACACTGAACACACTGCTAGAAGCTGCCTAGAGAGTCTGTAGAAACTCCACTCCTGTAAATAGTCAATACTTATCTGGAAAAAGTCCTGAGGAACCTGGATTAATTTCATTCTAGCACTGGACTTAGCTGACTTCTAGTAGCCCCTTCAAGCCATCAGTCTTTGAACATCTTAAACATACTCAATTTCAATTGTTCTAATGACAGAAATGTATTTTCAACAACCATAATTTTTCTTTATACGAGCCAAACTATCAGTAAATTCACATTTAACTACACTTAATAACCCACTTGATTTCTTCTTTCAACACAAAAAAATGCAAATTAGACTGTATCAACCAAAACTTCCCTAAGTTGGTTTTTACAATCATTAGTTATGATTTTTATCACAGCAATGGATTTTCCTAGTTTAAACTCAACTGCATTTACTAACAGATACCTTCTTCATCAGACAGCACCAGTATACATCAGAAAGACAAGACCAACATTAGACACAATTTAATTAATATGAAATGTTGCCCAAGAGATGACAGACAAAGAGAAAACCTAGACTTCTTACTTTCAGACTCAATCTGAAATTGATTTTCCACATATTATTATAATTCTTCATTACCAATGAAACATTTTGTAACACAAAAACCAGAACAAGACTAAAAGAATTTTGGAAATATGACTTATGCAGTAAAGTTGTATGCCAAATGGGTACCTTCGGTGCCAAATCACACTACTATTTCAGAATGCAACTATGAATAAAACTCTCTCTTTGCCTTGAAGTGTCACATTGACTATGACCATACACTTCAGCTTTAAGCCAGACAAAATTACATTCAAACTTCAAATTTATGGGAATAGCCCATCCCAGAAGGAAGATATGTTTTGACAGTACTTGCACTTCCCCTTAGATCAAGTCAATTCAGTTGCTCTCAAACCTCAAACAGTCATACTCTGACATGACCATTTTTTTTCCCTGCTCAGGGAAAACGGTGGAGAAAGCAACATAAAGAAACAGTGTGTCTTTCAGCTTGTGTAAGTTTCCTCCAAACAGCTGAAATTTTAACACAACTTTATTACTACTCAGAAGGTCCATGCACTGTTGCCCAAAAACTGTATCATTTTGAGTTTTGCATTTAAAATCACGCACAGGGGGGGTGGAACTAGATGTTCTTTAAGGTCCCTTCCAAGCCAAACCATTCTATGATTCTGTGAGAGCTGCTTATAAATCAAGAAAGACCTTTTAAAAGTATCACTGCATTAAAGAAACCTGTACTACAAAACTCATCTCCAGCTAGGTAAAAGCACACTTTTCAGAAAGATAGCTAATGGATGTTATTTTTTATTTTACTTCTGACATGTATCAATACTGGCATAGGTATCAATACATTTGTGTGTCATAATCAAGTGCATGTACATATATATCCCTCTCTCACAGAAGAAAGAAAAACATTAATATCCTCCTATTCCCAGAATCAAAGCTTTACACACCAGAACAGGAAACACATTCTGAGAAGGTTGTGCAAGGCTCTTAGGTTAGGCAGAAGCATCTTGCCTTCTAAAAAGAAAACAGCAGAAAGTGAAGCCATGTGAGATTTTTAGGAGTATCCATTCTGAGGATCCTAAGAGAACAATTACAATATCAGGAGCAACACAGAATTTCCCCTTCTATTTCACCCATCAGTGTCCTGTGTGTAATTACCACCTCGCTACCCTCCCATGGCATGGTCATTTATGGCTTGAACACTGGGCATGTATGTATTTAACAGGCACTTGTGCTCAAGCATCATGGGAAAAATGTTTTATATTATGCCTTACAGTATCAAATTACTTCTTTGAGCACCAAATTCACTTTTAAAAATATATACCGTTATTTTAGTGAAAGCAATTGCTTTTATTTGAAAAACAAAAAAAGAAGTTAGTTTTACTGTATAAACTCTTGTTCTCATGGGTATGAGAGCAATACATTAAATGGACATTTCACTCAGCATTTCCACCTCCACCCTGACCATTAAAGCAGAGAATAGAAATAACAAGGATGATGTGGTATTTGAGAAGATTCTTTTTATGGAGCTTTTGGTTCAATGAGAGATTTCCTTCATGCATTTTACTTTTGAAAATCCACAAAACAGGGCTGAAAAGCCAGTTAATCCTATTCCTTTCAGGTGTCAGTTCAGAAAGAAGAGGAAAGATCTGCTTTCAACTTTGAGCAGCTTAGCTTGCAGGTCCCTCCCAAGAGAGGCTTGGCTATTACTCAAATCCACCCCGCTACGATGAAGTGCCCAACTCCCCCTCGACGTGCCCATGAACCCAAGAAATGCATTATATAATCACACTGGCAAACACCAGAAGAAGGATATGTGCATGCCTAAGTACAGCACATCACAATTCTCTCTTCTGGTGAGCTACAAAATCTCATATAACAAGTTATGCTGCCTGTCTAAAGGCAGTCTGTCTTCAGCTAGTCAGGTGGTAAATCACTGCTTTGACATGCCATACCATACAGATCTCCACAAAAAAATCCCACCACCCTCCAGATGATTTAGACAGCAAAGTGTACATGGGTTATGTCTGAATAGTCACAGAGCAATTATGTAATGAGAACACCAAGCTTAGTAACAGCAGCTATATCAATTACAGGGTGCAGCATACAACTGTTCATTTTTTTTGTGAAACAGCACTCAGATTTCTGGAATAAGAGTATCAAAATGTTCCTCAAAGGACATGAAAATTCCCTGTGATTGTCCTTTTTAAAGCATACATAGAAAGAATTAAACACTATTAAATACTCTACTACTACAGTGCATAGCAAATTAAATCAAAATAGGGCCTACTTTGTACTTGGTGCACCAAAAACAAAGCTAGTTCCTGAGATAATTACCTAAACTACTTGTCATTCCTGCAAGCATTAGGTAATTAATATTGCAACTCTGCTGTCTGCCAGAGAGAAAGATGCCACAGTTAAGGAGGTACAAGTTCATTTTCTATTGTGCAATCCTTGTTTGGATTACTTTTTCTATCTGATCTGCACAAATTCTATAAAGTTATCATTTAATTATGCAGGACTCAAATCCCTGTGTTTCACTTGGTTTAAGCTGTTGCAATCAGAGCCCAGGAATTCATCATCTCCTTAGTAAAACACACCTTATCCAGAAAAGACTCCAGCACAGAAACACAGACAGGCAAAAGCAATTTTGGGAAGCAACTTTAAAAATATCTCACCTACCAGCAGGGGAAATCTGCTCCAAACGACTACATTCACAGCCTCAGACTTTTAAGCCCCCTCCAATCCAGCAGTGTTGGAAAGTGCTTTCCACCAGCCCAAGCCAAAATACCGCAGCCATCCTGGCCTGACAATGGTAAAAACCAAACTAAATCAACTTAGTAACGACACCAGCAGTGGTGTTACCAAGAAAGTTACCTAGGGCTAACTCAAGGCATTGCTGAGAGCTGCCTCACCACACTGTGACCTGATAGCCCTCAAGCACCACTGCCTGAACGGACCATGCTGCAGGACAGTGCCATCCGCGGCTCTGGCTGTTAACTGTTATTGCAGCTCCAAATCACAGCCCAGTTCCCATACCAGCAACAATCATTGACCTCTTTGCCATTTAAGGATGACCCCCTGGATAAATGACGATAAATATGGCTGCTAACATTCAGACAGAACATTCAAGCCCTTATTGCGTCTGGACTTCATCTAAAGCTAATTGAGAGGAGAGAGAGAGACAGGACAATCAGTCCAGGGTCACCATGAGATCAAATGCCATACAACTCCTAATGCTGTCTGAAGGTGAACTTCTTCAATGCTAAAGTTTCCCCAGAATAGGAAAGATGCAGCAGGACTGCAACACATTCAGTATATCCAACAGCCCTCAGAAGTGACGGCACCTACTTCTACATACAGTTTGAAAAAGAACACGAACAAGAAATACAGAAAAATATCAGATTATTTCTGCTTTTTTGCTGGAAAGCCTCACACTGGAGCAGCACAGGCTCTTTCTAAAGTCTTCAGCAAAACATATGTTGCTAAGGGTTTTTTACACGCAAATATTTCACCTTTAATCAGTTAAGTCTTCTAATCAAACTCTGTTCTAATACTCAAAAATGGGGCTTTTTTTCAAGAAACAAGAAAGGTTCTTTCATCATCCATTTAATTAACAGAATTGTATTTTCTAAGAAAGACAAAAGAGGAAAGAGATTATTTCCTTCCCAACAACTGTTGTACAATGTCTCACTTTAACTCTACTATTCAAACTGTGTTATGGGGTTTTTTTCCCCAAAGAGGGTGCAGCAGAGTACCTGTGAAAGGCAAGATATTACGACCACTATTTACAATGTGAAAAAGTAGCTGTCAGAACTTTTAATGAATTAGTACTGCAAACATGAAAAATGTTCTTTCAACTTCCAATACTGTGAGTATTTGCAATCCCCTAAAATTATCCCAAGGGCCAAATTACTTTATAAAATTAATTAGTGAAAAATCCCAGTGAACCCATTTTTAAATGCATGCAAAATTATAAAGCACATTTTCTTCATTCTACTGTAAGTAGCAGCTGTCCTATTTATCTTTCAAGCTTTTTACTCCACACTGGGACTGTTTACACACAAACTTTGACAGAAGTGGGAGAATGCATTTTTAAGACTTAAAAGAAACAAAATTTTAGAAGACTGTGATTCAACAGTTTAAGATAAGCATCAGAAAATAACATATAAAAAGAGCCATTTAGAACTTTCATGTTTTGAGCTTATCCCCATAAACACTCTTGGTTAATTACATTTAACTAGAGAAAGGTCACAATTGGGAAAAATAATCCATTAGCCCACACTTAGAGAAAATGATTCTTTGAACTTTCAATTATTTGTATTTCACCTCTACAAAGACTTCCCCCTACCCACTGCCATCTTGCACACAGTACCCTTTATAAGGTACTATGGCCTGAAAAGTAAGACAAAAACCACACCCAGCTGGAAGTCATTTGGCCAAGTGGGAAGCACTTATAGCACTGGTGAAAATGTAATGGCTGTACTCCTCCAGCAGAGTTCTCACATGCCATCTCAAAGCTATGCAAAATACTCTACTTGCCCCAGCAAGATGAAGGTAGGTGGCACTTCGTTAAAGTTATGGCATGCTATAGATATTTAAAAACTAGCAAGATTTAGCAACGTTCAGATATTTGTTAACCATAACAACTGAAGAAAATAAAGATAACACCAGATTTCTGATTTTTAAGCACCTGTCGTGACAGAAAACTGCAGTTTCCTCCTCTAGCACTGCTGCTTCAGCACCTAATTCTACCAATCCCTTCTAGGAGAAGACATTAAAAAAACCAATCTGAATGAATTATCAGCAGGTACATACACACACACCCCTCCCGCTAAATAGATGAAGTCAGATTAATTCAAGCCACGTTGCCCAACAGTTTGCTATCGCCACAAACCATAACCGGATAGACAACTTACTTCGCCACCACACCCCATCTTTTTGGGCTACCTTTGTACTGGCTCAGCTGACCTGCACAGAGACAAGTGAGATGAAGACTAACATCATGAAAAGGGAGAACATGCAAAAGATGAGATACTGGAATAGTAATTATTAAGCAGCTTTCTAATTCTGTCATAATAGCGTTTGATATGTATAGGTAAAAGATACATATTGGCTTCTCTGCTATCACCTAACAAACAAATCTGACAAGACTCCAAAAAGCACATAAGCCAGAAAGGGAACAGACATACAATGCTCATACATGCCAGGATTCAACAAAAGCCTTACCAAAATCAAGCAGCAATGGTTTGCAAAGCAGAAAGCTAAAACTTCACAAGCCAAACTTCCACAACTGGGTTTCTTTGATAAGCCATCTTCAAAATCGGAAAGTTTTTGACTTACTTTCAGGGGGCACAAACACAGTGTTTCCCAGACTCCAAGTCTCAGGCCTTGGTTCTGATAGTAGCTTCAGCTGGCTAGTACTCATGGCTAGAAGACAATAAAGAGATGTGTTTTTTCAAAAGATGACAATATTAATAACACCATTCAACTTCAAAACATAGCAAAAGACTGTAAGAGCAAAAAAAAGAACCAACAAATTTTCCAAATGGGTCCCAAGGAAGTCTCCAACAGTGGAGAGGAAAACAGACTCAAAAATTATATCACTACTACCCATGTTGTTCACAAGGAAGAGCAAATCTTTCTCTGTTAAAATGTAAAACAATTTTGCTTCTTTAAAAGTCCATTTAGCAGGTTTTGGTAGACATGAATTCTGGCCTATAAAACAACTCAAGTTTAAAAGGAAACATGTCTCTCAGTATAATACATTTTAAAAAATGTGACAACTTTTCATCATTACACAAGCAGTGTTAAACCATCTGTCACATTGTACTGCTTTTGTCCCTTGGCCGCACAGCATTGCCCACCACTGCCCAAACTGAAGTCTGTGGCTTCTATCAAGCACCGGCTGCACAGGGTTCATTTTCTCCTACCATTTTATCAAATATATTCCTTAGACTGAACTTCACGAAGGGAAAAAAGTGGAACTATTACAATGCAAATTTTACTGTAAAGTTGCTAAGACTGTGAATAATTTTCATGCGATATTGTATTTTCTGTCCTTCTGCTTAATCTGGACTTACCTATCCAAAAATAGCTGCAACTCATTTCTCTTCAGTGTGGGCCACAACTATTTTGGTATGCTAACACCCGTTAGACTTAAGCAATCCTGAGTCTTTTAACTGACAAAATTTGAACACTGAAATTACAGCTCTATATCTCTGTTGACTAGCCAAATAAAGTTGATATTAATTTTTTGTTTGTTTTGCAAAAAAGGAAAAAAACCATGGAGACAAGAAAGCCAAAAATTATAATGTAAATGAACAGCTTGATATAGTTAGTATTTTAATTTCACATCATTTATTCCTAGCAAGAGTCAGGAAGAAGGCAGAAAGGTAACCTAATGAAACTAAGCGAAAAACCTTCAATCTCTTGGCCACCAGCCTCTTGAACTTTGGCACCACTGGCAATTGTACAATGACTTGAAATGTGAGTTGGTATTGCTGTTGGCCTCTATCTATATACAACAATTCCAACATATCAGCCAAATCTTTCATCAAGAATTAATATGCCTTTTGCTTTCTGTAATTGTTGTACACATTGTCCTGCCACTGAACAAGATTTCCTTACTATAGAAAGCTTATATATTTTCACAACAGAGCACTCCCTGTGTTTGAATTCCACCAGGAATACAGTGAGCCCATCACCGCTGAATGTACTGATCATCAAGAAAAAGCAGTCCTATGTCCCAGTGCAACGAAGAATAAATTTTAAATGGATTAAAATGAAATTTTAATACCTTGGAATTTCACCTTCAGCTGAAAGAAATGGAAGACCCTCTCAACACCTTAACCATGCAGGCAATAAGAATGATAACACAGCTGAAAAAGCAGGTCTCGGCACTCCATTACTAACGTAATGGACAGGTTTTAAGGAAGGTTTGGAATTCATTCAAGAGAAAAAAAAAACAACCCTATTGCTGTTGTCACCCGTTTGTCACAACCCAAGAGACAGACAAAACAAATACCTTTGGGGAATAAATTAATATTTCTACCAAAGCACTGTGTTCCTTCCTTTAAACTACACTGATGGCAACATTTCTGAAGAGGAAGTCTCCTCTTTATCAGTAGTTTCCCACACACAACCTCCCATAAAAGTGATGGTTCTCCATTATTACTGTTTTTTTAATTTTATTCCAGCATTACTCTCAAAAAAACAAACAAACCATATTAGCATTCACACCAAAAGCTTGCTAGACACCTAGATTCAGATGACAAGTCACATGTTTTTCTGGCAGAACCCCTCAGAAGTTAAGTACTCCATGGTCAGAACCTTGGTAAAGAAGCTGGCTTCTGCCCCCAACATATTTTTTGCACATACTGGGTTCCCTTCTCTTAAATAAAAA
>WBMV01005836.1:2815820-2844708 GCA_013396655.1 Campylorhamphus procurvoides | reverse complement strand
AAAAAAAAAAAAAAAAAAAGTTACTGAAGAAGAATTTCACCTAGTACTCTTATTTGGGATGGTACATTTCAATTCATTGCATAGCCCTGTGGAATACAATGGATGGCAGAGCAGCCCTTTCTGCTGGCCAGCTTCTGCAGTGCGATGACCTTGGCCCTCCTAAGCAAGTTTTTCCACCACACAGCTTCCCAACCAAATACCAAATTCATCCTCTACAGCTGCCAGAAACACCTCCTCAAATCAACCTGCTCAGAAAATACTTTCCTGTTGCAAAAAGAGCTGGGTGTATGTTCACTTAAAAACACTTTAAAAAAACCTGCTGTCAAGTGGTAATATGAAGGTCAGAAAAAAATAGGGGGAGAGGAGAGTGAGTGTCTGAGGTTCAAAAGCCCTCAATTTTAAACTGAGGGGGACAGAATGTAGCTGTAGAGTTGTGTGAAGTTGAGTAACCAGTACTGAAAAGCCTGCAAACATTTTCACCAGTTACTGGTGCCTTAAAAAAAAAACAGGCAGGGAGGGCAGGGGAGAACCGCGATTTTTTCATTGATTGAGTTCTTGTGTACCAGCTGCAAATTCGATAAAAAGAAAATATGGGAAAAGTTTAAATATTTTCAAAAAGCAAACAAAAACAAACACACCACAACTAGCCAAAACTAATTACCCTATATTTTTACTTCCTCCTTGTTTTAAAAGGAGATCTGCATCTTTCTTGTTTTGTTATTGACATGAAGAAGATAAAGATTAAGGGGAAACAGCAGAAGAAATAATGTTTAAATATAAAGACAGCATTTGAAAAAGAACAAAGCCTTAAGTTTTCACTATTCACCATACCAATCTAACTGCAAAGAAACTGTTGTTCAAATAAGCTGGAGGGTTTCCTTTGTATTAGGACCAAAGCATAGCATACAAAACATTCTAAATATATCTAACAATGCTGCTAAAAACTAGTCTAAATGCCTAAAAACAGGCTAAAAAGTTCTTGAGCCCAAAAACACATGTTAAAATATGCAGGAAATAAACATGCCTCAAAGGACCTAAGTCTCATTTGAAAAGAAAGTTAAAATTTAAGCCCTTTCCTTTCCTTGAAAGCACACACAATGAAAAGATACCTATCCAACAAACAGACTCCATTTCGGCAATATTCTGATCAATATTTACGGCCTTTAAAAGTCCCTTCCTACCCAAACAAACCACTGTATGAACCATTCTAGTATTAATCAATGAACACTACATAAAATAAGTAACTAGAAATAATTTCTTTGTACACAGTCAGTTAAGATAGAGATATTAATATGCCAAAGCACTTGCTGACAGCCAAGGATTTGCCCTGATTACGTTCAGTCTCACTCGTAAGCACAAATAAACATGCCATGCTGGAACAAGATCCCAGTCAGCCCATCCTAGGCAGCATTCACAAAAACCCTGCAGCTGAAACTAGGAAGGTCGGGAGGAGGAACAATTTGGTAGTGGGGTAAGCACAGGGCCTTTTTCAAACACACCCTTGGTCTGCCCCGATACCGTGTTTTTCTGAGAATCCAAGCAGTCATACCACAATGGCATGAACCAGCAGGTGTAGACATCTTTCTCACCCACACAACACTGTAAAATGAAGAACTTTAGGGTAATGCTAATGAAAGTATCCAACACTTTGAACTGCTTCACATCATCCCTTCCGCCTTCATAAACTTTCTCAAGACAGGCAGAAAGTAGTCTCTAATGAAGCGCTGTACAGACAAACTCTCCTTTTCACTGTTCTATCATCTTTTATACTTTAAAAACAACCACATTCCCAAAAGTAATTTACCAAATATCAACCTCAAAATTAAAAGGCAACACTCATTTCTTCACAGTGACCTGACAAAAAAGATGAACAAATAAACAAAACTGAAAAAACCCCCCACCTAATAAAATTTATAACATTCATGACACTATATTCCAAGCTATTATTAAATAGCTAGCATTGCAGCTGAAGACCAACTGAGAGTTTAGAAATACCTTTTACAATATATCAGAATGCAGTTAAAACAGAAGAGGTGAGAAACCCAAGGAAACAAGAAATGTTTATGAACATGGGCATCTCAGAGCAAGCCTAAGCATCCAATTCTTATGTCACTCCTCCTTATCTGTTCAGAGTCTCACAATACCTGTAGGAAGCACATTCAACTAGGAGTGAGCTGCTATGCAAAGGCAAACCTCTCACCTCTAGTTCCAGAACAGGCAGTAGCTTTGACACCAAACTGTTATAAATACTTTAGGAGAGGAAAAAAGTTGCTGGTACAATTCCACACCAATAGAGAGGCCAGATAACTCCATATATAGCCTCTATATGTCCCATACCTTTCAAAAGTTACTTCAGTGTCCTTAGACTCATGACAAATTATAGCCCTGGATCCTCCTGAACTGAGAGACACAAAAAAAAAACTAGTACATGAATTCCTAATGCAACAGTGCATTCAACAGCAGTGACTGAGCACATTTCCTTGCCTATTAAAAAAGGATATGAACACATCATATTCCATAATCCAAATATTAGTATCTACACCATCTTCACAGTAGCACTCATGTCGACACCCCAAAAATTTGATTTTTTTAACATATTCGTTTAGATATCAAACCATCTTTTCTATTTCACAATCCCAACTTTTCTGTTGGACTATTCACTATTACTCACAAGATCTGATCATCTAAGGAGCTGAACAAAAAAACTTTAGGAATTTCCTTTAGGAAAAGTAATTTTACTTTTTTTTTTTAGATGAATATGAACACTAAGGGAGACCAAGTCAAGTTCCACTTGATAATTAACTCATTTCTATGAACATGTGTTGACATTTCTCAGCATATGGCCATTTTTTTCTGAAGCAGAATCTCAAGCTAAATTTCATGTAAGTGACTTAAACTGTTTCCCAGCACTAATGCTTTTTATTCTTATCTTTAACAGACACAGGACTGCAAGATGTTCTGATAACCACCCACTTCAAATCACAGGATAAAGAAACCAACACAAACCCAGAGATATTTTGCCATTTTAACTTTCCAAGTGAGCATAGTTGATGCCTAAAAGCAGCTCTACTGAATAGGCAAATCACTTTTTTTTCCTAAATACAAACAGGAAAGGAGGAAGATGTACCTCCAGTGTTACAACAGTTGCACCTCCCCATCCCAGTCACACAAGCCCCCCTTCCCTTAACAATATGCACAAGCTGTCACTTTTTGTCCACTTTACACCTCTCTTTCCACAGCCGATGTGTGCCCATTCTGAACAACCCCCCCAACTCTAACATATGTTTCAGAAATATTTGCTAACTTCACTTTCACTTCCAGTTTCAGCCCAGCTCTCGTTTCAAACCATCTGTAATAAGGAACAACCCAGTAACTCACTATCATCAAATCTCCCATCACAGGATAAAAAAGCGTGAGAATATTAGATGCAATAGCATTCAGAGAACTGATGAGAAAGTACAGCAATCCACAAGCATAAACAACTACAGGACATCCTTTCCATAAGGAAGCCAAGGCACTAACAAGTTAGACAATGTATTTTACAGAAAGCAACATTTAGAAAAGGTACAATACAATAAGATCTTTTATGGAGCATAGCAAGCAAAACAAAATAAACAGGAATATAAAGAAAATAATGAATTCAAGATGCAGAAAATGATATTTTTAAAGCAATTACAATTTTGATACAATTTTTTACAGTACTTGAATACATTCCCTCAAAAATACACTGTAATCAGCACAAGGTAGGAGATCTCTTTCATTCTGGTATGCTATATCTATCACTAGTCTAAAGTTTAGAGGAAAAACTTTTTTCTTACTTTAATTGAACAGGCCATATCAGCCAATACAGCATTTTCTTGTCTTACAAATTTTTCTATATCAAAAAAACCCACACAAACCTCTCACAGTTCTCTGTTTTCTGGAAACAATGAAAAGATACAGAAAGGAAGTTGATGCAACAAAACTGCAAAAAATTGTTGATTGTTTTAATAAAGGAGAAAAAGGAAAAGAGCTATTCAGAACTGGAAAATTTTTCTAAAATATTTCACAACACAGACACTAATTGGGCTTAATCTCTATATAGCTAGACTATTTTATCAGGATGATATGAAAAAGCAAATTTCTATGACACTATAAACAGTAAAATACTGACATTTCACAACCGCACTGGGACCACCCAACACTGCAATGACTGGCAGATGATGCTGTGCCTCAGCCACGCAACCTCCATTCTCCCTTGTGTCCACACCAGTATGTAGTAAGCAGCAAGCTGCATCACTTCACTGCTCTGGCTGAGAAGCAAAAATAATACAAAAGGTCAAAAAAGGAAAAAGGAAAGACTATGCAAACCCATGAGCTGATGTGATTCACTGTCCATGTGTCAATCTGTATTGTAGAAGGGTAAGTAGAGTGCTTTAGCAGAAACAGATTATGTAGCAGCAGCGCAATTTTAGCCCTCGTTTACCTTTGGCTGAAACCAAAGCTACACAGGACATTCTCCAAGTATGTGCACTGTGGGAGTTGCCTTATGAACAAGATGCACATTTAAAGAATGTCTGCAATCAGTCAGTTCTGTAACCTACCACAAAGATCAGATCTCATTTTCAGTAAAGGTTTTAAATCTAATTTTAGGACTCCTCACCAAACTTTGGCTAAATTACTTTTTTTCCTCGAGGTTTCAGAAAAATGCATTTTCACCAGGGAAATCAGAATCTGTATTAGACAACTATGTAGTAGGAAATGGGATACTTAATGAAAACATTATATTCTCAGACATTTCAAGTCCCATTGCATTCACAAAATAACTCGTATGGTTTGTCCTTCACTCTGTCTTTTCTGATCACAAACTCTTAAGTATCTTATCCAACTGCCACAAAACTTCAGGTCAAAGAACACAATGACTTTAATATTATTCCCTGTTGAAGCAGCAAGCCAAACTCTGAACTGCAAAACATTTAATACCTCTAAAATTCCTCTTAAACACAGCAGGAAAACAACTTTAGAGCAGTAGACAATATTCACTTTCAGAACTTCCTGCTTACTTAGCACACTACTGAAATTCTTAATCTTGTTTTCTTTTAGAAAGAAATCACCCATAAATTTAAAACCATTTTGGAAAAGGTATTAAGTGTCCTAATGTGAAGAAACATCACACAACTGTTAGGTTTTATTTTTCAGTATTTCTGTACTGAAAGACAAACTTTTTTTTTTTAAATAACAGACTCAATATTGTTGGTTTTCCTTTCATTTTTGGTGGCTTAATCCTGGCATCAAAAAATTTCATCCAAAGGATGGCATTCATGCCGCCAGCATGCATACAGTTTTTGGCAGGCTACAAAGAAGGCAGTACTCCTCACAGAGCAGCTCTGTGCTACATGGAGGCTGATGCCAGTAAAATATTAGCCCAAACTGAAGTCCATTATATAAAATATATGCAAGCATCAGAATCTGTACTATGAAAATTCATGTCTCTTGATGAGTAACAGTCTTTAAAGGCCTTGTAACTAAAAATAAATAAATAAATAATGGAGTTTTTCTCACCCCACATTTCATTTTTAACTGAAAAAAACCACTAAATAATATAGAAAATATGAAAACCACACATGGAGAGCACAAGCGAAGATAGATTGAAGATTCCAATGCAAGATACTCCTTTCTCACATGACTTTAAATAATTACTACTCTCAAAGCTCTTTGTCTGTCCTTTGACATTGGAAACAGATGAGGAATTGTATCTTGAAGAGAAAAATTGGTTCACATAAAGGATAAAAAGAACAGCACTAAAGGCCTGTGCATTAATTTATTTTTTTTAATTATAAATGCATAATAAGCAATAGAAGTTTTTCAGTTAGGCTTATCTTTTCCAGAGTAACCACTTAGTAGCAGGGTACAGAAACATTAAACAAAATACGGTAAGAAATGCACCATTCTCTAGACCTCGATTCCTCAAAAGCTGAGTCCCTGAAATCTGGTACTTGACACAGCTGCAAGCTTAACTCATAAGCTATTAGATGGCCTTTGCTGCTCAGATTTCCATGAGCAGATACTATTTTCAGGAACTAATGGACTTGTTTGATGAAACAGACTCATTAACAAGACATGAGAGTAAATAACCTTTAGAGGGGTACTGTATGCAGTAAGTCTCTTCCAGAGTATGAACACCACAAGCATTCTGAAATATGCATACACACTTCTATAACATACATGGCTGTGTGTGTTTATAATAATATACTTGGTAACAAATAATGAAGAAGCTGGTCTTAGTGGAATCATGTTCAACAAGTTCTCATGTTATTTTACTTTCTTTCTCATTCCTATAGTTTTTTCTAGAAACTGGGGCGGGGGGGGTGGGGGGGGAAAGAAATCACAGCACATTCCTCTTTGTTGAATGAGCTTTGCTGTTTTGTCATAGAATCACAGAATATGCTGAGCTGGAAGGGACCCATCAGGATCACCAAGTTCAACTTCTGATTTTTTATACACCTATAAGCTAATTGAATCTGGAATAAAATATTTGGCTCCAGAAGATCTTCTATCCCTACTCTATACTACAGAGTCAAAAAACATTACCATGCAAAATACAGGACTGTGAGCCACACAAAGAGAAGGCTGGCAGTTATAACCTAGGACAATAAAAGTGCAAAGCACACATTCATGGTCAACTGTATGACACATAAAACCAGTTTTCTGTTCATTATCCATGTAGAACTCTCAAGTCAAAACTTTCCTGTGTAAATATCTGTATATTTGCATGCAATTATTCAGTGGCAACAAGTGGACTTAGTAAGGTTGTAATGCTTTACAAAATCATCTTTACGCTTATGGGTTGTATTTTTTTTTAAGTTGTGAAAAGCCATCTTTTCAAAAGGCAACAATAAAAGACCGTATTTAGCAAAATATAAATTATTAACCAGAGCAAATATACAATAATGAATAAAAATCATTATAACAACTCATTCAACTATTTGCATGCTTAAAAGATGTTTGAAAAATCACCCTCAGAAACAAGAAAAAAAATTCCTGACACTTAATTACAATAATTTTAAAGTTTCCAGTAAAAATTCACTGTCCTTCAAATGTAAAGTCCGAAAAATGAAGTGAGTCTAAAACTGGAATTCTTGTTGCCAGCACTCTACATAATTTACTACAGAGTATAACAAAAATAACAACAGAAATAACCTTTGGCACTATAGAACCATTCTACATTAATTAGTCATGGCAACAAAGTTTTGCTTTTAAACTCATCTGATAACGAAACCTTTCCAGAAAGATGAGATTAAAATGCTGCTTTTCTTAAAAGGTTACAAGGCCTTAATACAGTATAGAAATGAGATCGTGGAACATGAAAGAGTCCTGTTTCTCATTACCAGTGGATGTGAGGAATCAGGGTGCTGAGCAGGCTTCAAGATTTTGGATTTTTACAAGTTTGTAATTTTTTCATAAGTGGCCTACTTCACAGGTGTTTTAAGAAGAAACACTGTTTTCAGTTTTATTAACTTTCCAATTTCATAATCTTACAATTTATCCCTAAAATTCAATTTGTAGTTTCAGAAGATAAAAATCCTTATGCTAAGTCTTTCAACCTTGCTAGACAACTGCAACTTGCCAAGGGAAGTTCATAAATATAACCATTAATTCAATACACTGTTCTGTACCAGAGATCCCAGAGATTCAACCCTAATGGTACACCCCATATGGTGTCAACTGCCAGCATAACGTGCCTAGTGAAGCTTGATCTCATACACAATTAAAATGCATATAGATTACATTTGTGTGTTTTCCTGAATGTGTAAGATTACCAAAATCAATGTGAAAATACTTTTATTTTCAAATCCATTAACTAATGTCTTCCTCATTCCCAAAAGCCTGTTAAAATTTTTTTACCAGCACACTACATTCCAAATGCTAAGGAAAGTCTTCTTGAATGTAGCTTAGAAATGAAAATTTTATTTTATTATAGATTATTAAGCAGAGTATCATGGCATAACAAGATACTATTGCTTCTGTTTTTTAAAACTCAGATCACTGTACAAGCATAGTGAAAATGTGATTACTCACATTACACTAATTACAACAAAGTTAAGAAAACAATTTAAATGTATTTATCTGTGAAAAAACACTATACAACTATGATTTTAATTATTTTTAATGTAAATTAGCGATATCACATTTTCTACTTCCTCTAAATAGCAAAAGTAGCCCTCTCTTTATAACAAGGGAGGAGATGCTGGGATGTGCCCACAGAAATACAGTAAATGTTCATCCACAATACGAACATGGCGAAACCCAGCACCAGCATGCAACTCACTTCATTTTGTATTCTCTCAGATTACCCCAAGCTGCTCTGTGTCAAGAAATAATTGCCAACAGGTAATATGGAGGGACCATTTTGCCTCCCAGTAACTTCTTGGCTGAAGCAGCAAGTTCACAGATTACTTTGCCTCTTACAGTAGTTAATTTACATTTTCAGTTCCTTATAGTCAGTTTGCAGTTTATGGTTGGCCTTTCACATATCACCTCCCTATTCAAAAGTCATGGTAACTATTAGCACCAGCAGACTAAATCAGTGGCAAAGAATATTTTTTAAGAATCTTATAAGCATCAATTTCAAAATATAAGGTAGATATACAAGAGATACCATTTAACTATGGAAACTTACCTGTACAAGTTTTTTTCTGTGGAGTTTCTTTCTGCTACTTTCATTTACTTGCAGCCTATCTCATCTATGAAAGCCCGAGGAGATTACAAGAGCTACTGTTCCATTGGAGCAGAGTCCCAGAACCCAGCTAGGTATGGAATATCAAAAGTAGTAGAGGACAAGCAGTAATCAAAGCATACAGCAGCTGAACTGAAGGCAGTCAACTGCAAAGAACACTTCCAGTTAGTTTCCTGTCTTCTTCAGGCTTTAGACAGAACCACATTCGGCTGGCACATTTTTATGGAAAATACCATTTTGTTTTCTAGTATTTAAGCTGCCAGCAAAAAAAAAGTTTGACTGATCTTTTAAAGCAGCAAAGAACTTAAAAAATTAAAATGTGTGCTTGCTGACTATCTGCAACAATGATCTGCAATACAGGCATTAATTTCAAGGTAGCAGGACTAGTAAAAGAAATAGCACAGGAACCTACAGAACAACAGAATTATTATAGGAGATCTCTATTTCTGAGAAATAATTGTGTGGGGGAGCATAATCTTCAGAAAACACTACTTATGTAGTTTTCCCCAACAGATGCTATTTTTTAACAATAAAAGCATCTAGAAAGAAAATACTACATGCTTTGGTAGAAAGCAACATAGCCACTGATCACAAAAAACATTCTTTGAGTAGTACCATAAGAACAGGCCAGAAAAGAGGATCTTCTCTTTGTGGATATCAACATGAAACTTTGAAGGATTTATTTAGTTTATCTTGTAGTCATGTAAGTCTGTTCTTTTGTATTGCAGAAAAAAGTTATCTCAGAAGGATCACAGAGCATCACTGTGTATTTGCAATTAATTTTCAAACACAAAATGAACTTACATAAATATTATAATCCATGAAATGCTAATTGCATTAGGATCATCATGTGATTTTTCAGAATATCATTCTAGACAGAATTAACACAGATCACTTGAGACACTATCAGAAACAACTTCGTTCATGTAATATTTCACAAGTATTTTATTTGGCATTTTGAAAGCTCAGAGCCTGGACAGAAATTTATTCTTTTATATGTTATTTAGAAGTCCCAGAGAAATACTTCTAGAGGTAAACAGACTGGACTTATTCTGGCCATCTTCCCCTTACCATCTGAAATGTAACATGGTGCTTTTCAGATATCCTCAAAATCTAGTGCAAATTACTATTTCACATTACTTTACTGGCTCTCAAATCCTGCCTCCCTACATAGCACAGCTTTCACTGTCAGCCAGCCACTGGAGTACTGACAGGTCTAAAATACCTGGCTATTTGCAGCATAGCAATTTACCCAGCCAGGGAGGGGGCCAGGAGGAAGGGTCACACAAGGTGGCACCCTGGGAGACTTCCCCTCCACCTGAGAGCAGGAACAGGCACAAAGGGCTGGCCCAGCTCTATCGCAGTACTACATACAGAGTTAAACTTAATTGAAGTCACACATTCATCAGTTTCGAGTATTCAAACAAAGAACCTGTTAAGTAAAGCTGCGATTTACAGTCCTTGTTCCTTTGAAAGACGTCATTAAATCAGTTCTTACTACGCAGCAACAATGAGTAACTGTTTACAAATCAAAAATGCACCTTCCTAAGCATAACAAACAAGTCAGGGTGTGGTTGCCTGGCAATTGGCAGGGAACATGTGTCTTTCAAATATTTCCAGTTCTTCCGTACAGCAGCCTGGGTTTAAGGCAGCATAATGAAACAGGTTAAAACGCATTCAGAGTTATCTCATACCACAACTACAAGGTGTGCCTTTTGGCTCTGCTCAAGATACTCTTTACTATTCATCTTACTTCACTTGCCTGTTCAAAGAAAAGCACTGTAATTTATGTGCAATAAGGTATGTAATAAAGCACCCTGATTTTCATAAGGAGAAATCCAACCATTTAGGATTTGCTAAAGGAGACTATAAGAACACAAAACCTACTTGATGCAATACATCTGAAAAGTTCAAGAACATACATGGAAGTTTAGGATTTCTCATCAAAGGGCCTTAAAGAAACCAAACTCTCATATGATGAGAGCAACAAATTATCTGGAAATTACAACAAATCAACAAATATGAAGTGAGAGCAGAAACAACAAAGTTTTTTTAAATGGTGACCCAGTAGTGAATAAAAAAAAAGGGAAAAGGATGATGCACTGATAACCTTCTTCAAGGACCTACACTTTGACCTACGTTTCTAACTATGGTGTAAACTGGAAGCTGTGGAAACTTTTTTAAATTTTGTAAAGTTTGAGATTCGGTGAGAATAATCTTGTCTGAAAGTCACTGTGGAAGGTTTGCAGAGCAAAAATTAGATGAAATCCATTGCCAATAAATGACACAGGAAGGGTAAAATAACTTCAAGTGAATCTATGTATCAGCAAGCTTCACATTTGTTGTTAACACTTCAGAAAATGACTTGAAGGCACCAGGAATAATTCACTGAAAATATCAGCTTTACACCACCAAAAGGCAAGGGAAAACTATTTGCATATTTTTAAAGGGAAAAATCAAAACAGAAATCATTGCCACATACAATCTACTAGGTTTTTCTTGACTACTGTTTGTCACTTGCATTGTTCAAAAAGATAGAGGGACTAGAGAAAAAGTTACAGAGAAACAGCACGGCTTCCATACAAACAAAAATTATGGATAATTATGGCCTCGGAGGGATAAAAAAAAGGCATAGCTAAAACCAGGAACACAAGCAGGAAAGAGTTATCCATTATATACAAGGATTGGTGAAATCTCAGTAAGGTAACCAGAGTTTAACAGGGAATTTAAAAGCAATCTTCTTCCCTGCAACATATAATCGTGATCACAGGACAACATCAAGGGCAGAATTCCAGTTTGATTCAAGAAGTGAATCCACTGAAGATCAGGCACTTTTAAATATAACACCCTAAATCCATCATCTCCAATGCTGGTAAGCCCTTAAGCTAGTAGAACACTGAAAAAACCTGCTTGTAGTACCTTATATATGCCTTGTAATAACTTTTTACATTTTCCTCTCATATTAAAATAAAAAAAGGAGGGGGCACATTTAGGTACACTTTTGGTAGTGCCTATGTTTAGCAGGCTTAGATTTAAGAGTCCTCAAAACCAATACATGTAAAATAGTATCAATTAACATGTATCCATGTCACTCTCAAATGAACAAAGGAATCGTTCTCTCATTTTTCAGTCCATATTACATGCGCTTCCTGAACGTGACCAAATTTTCTCTTATCAAACCGAAGTTTTCTGGACATCACTTGGAGTAGCAGAGAGGATGGAATGTCATAAGGGTCACAAGTGAGTCACCTGAAACTACAGACTAGCAAAGTTGAACAACTTGCTTTGTTAAGGAGCTCCTACAAAACCTGAAACAAACCCCACACGTCCCTGTATCATGATAAGATTTATATTAGGCTGAAATATACACATAATGAAAAAAAAAACCAGAAGTTTTTAAAATAAAGCCTAAGATACTGACAAAAAGTTAAATTCGTTTTCATGCACTAAATTTTCAACTGCTCAAGGCTTAAAGTCAGTCCTTAAAAGCACCTCTTATTTGTAAAGCACATAATTTAAGATTATGCAATTGCATTATGGCAGTCCCAAAATATTACATGCTGAAAGCACCAAAGCGTTTACAGACAATGCTTGCCAAACAGTCATTCCATCAAAACCACAACTCAACCACTACTTGAACTAAACTTGTTTGAACCAGACTGAAATATAGATGTAAAGTATGTTCATACTGAATTGCAAAACAAATGCCAGGAAAACAAAAATAACACACCTGTTGGAATGCATTCACAGAAGCAATCTGCCACGCACAGAGCTGGCAGTAATACCCTGTAATATAGATATGAAAGAGGAGAGAAAAAAACAAAGCAAGTTTCATAACAGGAACACACAGAAAATTCATAAATACCTCAGATCACTGACACTGTTTAGGTGGGAACTGCACTGAGCAACAAAAGGAGTGACCCACCCCCAACCAAAGGAAAAAAAACAAAGAAAAAAGAGAACCAAGGGATCTGTCATCCACCGATTCCAAGTACAGCATAAAATATAACTAGATTCTTCTCATCCAACAGCTGCATATTGTGTATAGAAAGACACTTTGTCTCATCTCAGTTTCCAGTGTCCAAAACAACCCACAACAGTCTCAATTAATATCCTCATTACAGAAGGGTATAAAACCAAGAGTTACAGAAGACTTGTTGTCACTGTGAATCCTCTCAGAACAAGACAGCAGCTGCACTTTACCCACAAAGTTGCACTTGTTACAACCTATGTTCCTCTTGGTTTAGAGACAAATACTTTTTTAAAGAGCTGGTATAACTTTTACTAGCTTTGCTGGCCTTTGGAGAAGGCAAAATATAAACACCCAGAAACACCTAAAGTTACCACACTACTTTTAGGATGTGGTTTGATGAGCAAATCTTTCGGTGCAGCTTCTTGTCTCTCTACTGCCTTCTCAATTGTGCAAGTCCATATGAGGTGATGAGAACTGAGACAGCAAAATGACTCAATGACTTGGGCAGCACTGAAGTATCTGGGAGGGGGACCCAAAAGCAAAACCTAAGAGTAAAAGAAGCCAGTCATAATGCAGTTTCAGGTGTAGATCTGACACATTAAGTACCCTAGTCCATCATTAAGTATATTATGTTAAATTGCAAGTCCCTTTCCTAGGCTGTCAAACAGTTTTAAGAGACATCTCTCAATGTCAGAACTGCAAAAGAAAGTGAGTGATATCCTGACACCTAAAACCTACGCTTAACCACATTTCAGTCTTTAGTGCTTGTATAAGCTTAGAGCTTTCAAACTGGGGAAAACCCCAAAACAAACAAGCAAAAGCCCTGTCCCCACTATATTGTCTTAACAACATATTGCTCCTAAAATGGCTCACTAAAATTCAGAAAAAGAGGGTCATTTGGCATACAATAGATTAACTCTGTACAGTTTAACTTAGGTGGGAGTTACATAAGAAGCTTTGAAAATTCACAAAACAGACTTCTATCAAAAACAGTCCAAACTGCAAATAAAGACAAAGTATAAACCATTTTAGGGAAGAATAACTGAACTCATTACACTGAAGAGCCTTCGTAAGTACTCGTCAAAAGCAGGGACAAAGGAAAAAAGTAGTTAACATTTTCAACAGTTTTCTCATCTTCAAGGAGCAAACAGTACCTAACTATTGTTAGCTTTTCTGTTACACAACAGTATATTTAAACCACTTTGACTCTTTACTCAGCTGTCCTTGTTTCAGAAAACATGAAAAAAATCTACCTGTACACAGGCAAATTATTTTCCCTTGCTCCATCATGTCAAGCACAGAAACTCTTCAAATTTAAAAAGAAAAATTGAGTCAAATCCATGTCAGCATTGCATTGCAGCAATTACATTTTCTTTGGTAGAAATAAAAGAGCTTCACAGTGTAAAACCACTGTACTAAGTCAATTTTCCACAGGATGATTCTTCCTGTCCATCAAAACTCTTCTAAATTCCAACAACACATTTTTTTAAAAGTCATTCTGAGTCCATTAACAAGAAGAACAAAAGGTCAGAAACTGTTACAAATTAATAGTCTATAGCTATGCAGATAAAGGAGTCAAGAGAAATTAACACAGAAAAATCCAGATACCATTTAACAATACACTGTGGAATAGACCTTCAAAAGAAACAGAAGGTTTTGTTCTCAGCCCACTTCTGTTCAATCCTCTTCATAATGCAAGCTTTCTACTCCATGCCAAAAAATTATCAGGCAAAACTTCAGTATCTGACAAGAAAAAAAAACTTTCAAACTCAAAGTAAATGCAATTTTAGGATATTTCAGAATCACTGAGAATTACATTCTGAGTTGGAAAGGACAAAGAAGGATCAAGTCCAACCCTAAGTAATGGACCGTACAGGGATCAAACCCAGAACCTTGGTTTTATTAGTACTTTGATCTAACCCGCTTCAAATCCAAAGCAACTCCTGGAAGTTACTCCCGAGTAACAGTCATGACCTTGACATAATAAACCTCATTGAAAAAAAAAAAAATGCCCTGCTTCCTCCAAGCTTCACAGCCGACATGGCACATCAGTTTTTTTCTTACATTTCAAGAGAGACACCAAAAAAATTCACCTCCTCAGCAAACTTCAGTGCTCTGCCATCATTACCTGTACTGTGGAAAGCACTTGCATCTGCCACTACCATTTTCCAGGTGCGGCTATTCAGAACGATGATATTTTACCTTATGCTGAAACTGAATTTGACTGCTGTCCTTACTGTTCATAACCTCCTTTTGTCCTTTCCACTTACGTAGCAGTAAGTGTCATGTTTTATATTACAGTGGGTAGATACCCACAATAGTAAGGTTCACGCAAGATGAATTCTTACCCTGTTCATCAGCTCCTTTAGACAGTTGTAGGTTCACAAAAATCTTCATATTTTCATTCCTGTCAGAGTTAACATCTGGTCAAGACCAAAGAATAGTTTTCATCAAAAATATATCAAACATTGGAGATTTGATTTAATGGCAACAGTATCATGAGAGACACACCAAAAAAAAAATGCCTTTTTCCTCCAAAGTAAGTATTTTTAAACCTGTTCTCTTTTGTAAAAACCTTTTCAAGCAAAATTTTAGTCACAATCACAACCATATAAGCAATTCACAGAGTGAACTGATAAACTGAGTAAGACTACATGGCAAGTTCAATTATGAATGCACCATATGCCTCAATAATTCTTTAGGTATACAAAAGGAATCAATTTGTGCAATTTGTTCAAACACAAAAAACCCTTTTGGCAAGATCATCCTTCAGCTGAACCATCAGTTTGAACACTTGCCTGCTGAAAACATCACTGGTTCACTTAACACAGTAATAACAGTAACTTAAATAGCACAGGAGCTAACATGGCTCTGAATCAGTTGGTTCTGCTAAAGGAACACATACATTAGAATGGCAGGGGAATGTGCCAAATCTATGTGTTTATTAGCAGAAATAAGCAGTGCGTCTTTGGTGCTGACTTTTATTCCCTAATTAACCTTCCTCTGATACTTAAGGTGACCTTCACCAAAGTCTCTCAGCAGTGTACAGTCTCAGTAGCCTTAGATAGACAGACCCACTTCAAGTGCTGTAACTCCATTTACTTCTTACTTTACCCTTGGACAGAACTGCAAAACAGTAAATTCTAAAAATAAAAGGATTACATCTCAGTAAATAAACAGTCAAGAAGCTTCTTACATACAACTTCACTGCAAGTCATTATTCTAATAAAGTACAAAATTGAAAACACCACTTATGTTTTTCATTAGCCTCAATTTAAAAATATGTAAATCTGACTATACCATCTGACTATGGAACATGTGTTTTGGTATCAGCTTTTACTCCTTTCTGCAGGCTGGAGTTAATCAGCCACCTTTCAGGAGACACAGTGATCAGCACAGTCACACTAAAAAGCAGTTTGCCAAATCAGTTGCATTTTTTATTAGTAAAGACTCTCAACCAAAATAAAACCTGGTACAAGTTCAACAGCAGCACACTCCTGCCCATTTTCTCTCCTCTTCCAGAGGTCATTAGCTAATTGTTCAGCTAATTACTGTTTGATCTACTTAGTGTGGATGCAGTTATGAGAAGTGGAGTTTAGCTTTCAAAAACAGTCTCCATTTTATCTACTAAAACACATGAAAACGAAGAGTAATCATGCTAGCACTCCATATCATTCATTCTCCCACCCGTGAAAAGGGAAGGAAAAGGCTTCTCAAGAACATGAAACTCCTTAACTGAAGCAATTCTTACACAGCTTTTCAAATGCACCATCTGAGAAAAACAAGAAAAAAAATCAGCAATGCTGACTATCTGCCCTCTGAGCATTAAGATGCCTTTGCAGATAAATACTAGTGCCCCACCAGTGTCTCCTGCTCCTCAGTGCTACACAAATTCTTCTATTTGCTCAAGCAAATTTAGATCAGTCACAAACAACTAACACAAGTTTATAAGTAAGTGTAAGAAACTTTAAACACAGGCATCCCTTACAGTTTTGTGCATAATGCAGAGGGAAGGCGTTCAGTTCAACCCAGGCCGGTGCACTACTTGTTGTGAAAGGTGTATCACTACCTGGGCACCCCCAATAGAGAGCTGCACACACTCACCACAAGAACACTGAACCTTCTACAAGTACGTGGGCATTGGAAGAGCAGCACTACCACTCTGTATGATGCCAAGACAGGAAAGGCATTTTACTAGGCATTTCTCCTTTCTTCCTGTCAGCTTTTTGGAAGAGGGTGGTGTTTTGCAAGGCTTTTTTTAAAGACATGGAAATCAAAAACTAAAATGTATTTACATGTGTGAGATTATTTCTTTGAATTCACCAGTTGGGAAGACAAGGACTAAAGAAAAACAGGACTGCATTTGCCTTGGCTGCAACTGCTTTAAAGCAGGTCTAGTTTCCACAATTAAAGTTGCATTTGGCATATACTGAAAGCCAAGTACAGATAGCAAGTTCTACATATTCAACCTTCTTAGTAAAACCAAAAATGAGTCAACTCAACTCACATATTCCAATCAAGACATAGCCTAAACGTTTATCTGGTGTAGATACCTGTCCAAGAAGAAAATGATGACAGAAAGCAGTTTCAGAATAATTGTCGCACACAGGCAAACCACCTTCTCCAATTAAAGACGGGCTTAGGCTACGAGTCGTAACTACTTCCAGCCATTTTAATATTTTACTACCTAAAAGATAAGTTTTTAATAGAAAATATGCTTAATAAAGTACTTAATGGCAAAGAAAAAAAAATTGATTCACATTTACTACACTGCAATTTTCCTCAGCTTATCCATCCTAAAGCACTTCCACAGTTCTCACAAAGGAAACTCAAGTCTGAAGTAACAACAGTTGTACCTCCCTTCCTCTTATTTTCATTCCTAATTCTTCAGTATTTATATTTCAAGATTTGCATTTCCAAGACACCAGACAGACCTTCAGCCAGTAATAATAACATCTCTACAGCTTCCCACATATAAGCCACCCCTATTTTACCTAGGTTAAATACAGCCTTGCTTTCTCCTGAAATGTTCATGAATTATACACATGTATAAACCAAAACCTAAGTGACTACAAGTTTAGTGAGGTTTAGTTGACCTACACCTACTAAAAATTTTATTTCAACAGTAAGGCTAAAAATGTTTATAACCATGAACAATGTGGATGCTTTAAAAGTTGTTTTACACAGAACAAATTATAGTTTAGAAAACCCACACCTGTGACTACAGGAAGCAAGTTGCAGGTACATTACAAAGCAAAATCATCCTGTACAAGTGATAAAAACAAAAACTGAACCTTCCTCACAGAAATAAAATTCTAAGAGGTAGAAAAGTTAGCTGAATCTCTCTCCATGTGACAACTCACATAATTACATGGCAGATTAAATTAATCATTTAAATAATCCAAGACGCAGGAAGCCATTCAAATAGGCGCTGTTTACATTTTTATCTCATCTGTGTCCACTGATCAAATTAACTGAAAAAGTAACATTGCCAAGATAGCAAGAGTGGCTCAATTAGACATAATTATGCCTGATAAATCTTTTCCCAGGAGGTGTAAGGCAAGACAGCTGTGACAAGCATAGGCTGAAAGCTGATTTGTTCTTACATCCTGAAACACTACACAGTATCGCATAAATGAAGCAAGTGATCCAACTTGCCAACAGCCCATGGCACAAGAACTGCAGTTGCCAAAAAATAATGTTGTGCAAGTGCCAGCAAGTTTCAGCTAAAGTTAGTCTTTGGCAAAATTCAAAGTTATATGACTGAAAAGTTACCATAGGAGAGGTCTGAACCTAAGCCAAGCGTCCAGTTTCTGGATGACCTGGACTCCTCACCAAGACAGCTCTACTGCAGCTCCCTTCTGCTCTGGCAACACTGTGCAGCCTGTTAGACGTCACAAGCAATGTGGTAAAAGACAGGAGTAGCAAGGGCAAAGTGTCTTTTTTCACTGGTTCATGGGAAAGACTGATTTGCATCAGACAAAAATATCTTTATTGTCTCTTCTCTGTTCCCTGACACTACTTCATCTCCCTACTCAGTGTTTCTGAGACAGCCCACTCTCATATTTCTCCCATATGCATTTATTCTGGCATGACTTTCACTGACTTTGACTGTGAGATATTGGAATGTGGTGCAAAGTGCATCCCTCCATGCATATCAAACAAACAGTAATTTATAAATTGAAAGCTAACACCAAGAATAAAAGCAGGGAGAAAACTACTTTTCCACTCAAAGTCAAACAACTACAACAGTTTGCTTGATAGCCGGCTTGAAGAAATGCAACAGAAACCAATATAATGCTAAACAACGCAAAATATATCAGTAGGATAATAAAATAGTATGTGACTACTACCAGTTCAATATAGACAGAAGAAAACTTCAAAGAGCAGAGAAATATATTGATTAAATCTGCAGCTGCGTGAAACAAGTTTGGCTATAAATTAGAAAGTCTATTTCAAGTTAAATGATGCAAATAACTCATTCTGGAAACAGTGATATAGTAAAAAATTATTCGATCAAAGGTTCCTCATGCATCTAGGAATAAAAATAGACATTTCTGAAAACGCAAAATCTCAAGCTTTAGGCAAGATTAAGTTAAAAATATCTGCCTTGCAGTGCTTGTTGGTGCTCTGTCTAAACCCAGTAAGTGACATTGACTTTTACTCAGCATTCATGACATCTCAGCCAAACGACTATGCCCTGTTTCAGACTGCTCAGTGTGAGAAAGATGGACTCAAGTTCATCAGAGAGACCATCAAGCAGCTCGGGGTCTGAAGTACATGAGGCAGGACAGGCTCAGACACCTGGGTATGTTACCCTGGGGAAGACTCAGAGGACCATCCTGCTTTCTACACCTACCTAAAGGGAGATAAGAGCAAAGACTAAACTCACTATCACTGTACACCAGAATTGACAGTGTTCAAGCTTTCAGGAGGGCAGGTTGCAGCAGATGACCTCCAGAGGCCCCTTTCAGCCTAAATAAATCTACAACTCTGAGACTTACCCATGAAAGTTTTCATCCCAATTTTCAACACTGTTCTCTGATTACTGAAGTTATTGAATTACTACAGTAGAACAGGGAGAGATAGGTACAAAAAAATTGCTTCATGTGGACTGAGTGAGGTTTCCAAAACTACATGCACAGCATCATATTTGACACAAAACAACCATCACCTAAAAATAAGCAGTAAATTTTGCTGTAATTCCAAGCTGTGCTTTTAGCAATGGTTACAAGTGTGGCAAATAAATGAATAACAGCAAGCCACACAAAACAGCAGTTTCTTTAAAGTATAGTCCAGACTACAGTACCAAGGTTTCCTGTAGGTACAAAACTGAAGCAGTAAACTGCTTTCTATGCATTTTTCCCCATTTTCATATAAAAATCTCTTCACCAGGTGCTCTGGGACACCACAGATGCAGACACATTCAGTAGCACCCACAACACTACTTATGAACCTTATTTTAAAAAATATACTTTGTCACAAGCCTAGAAGAGTATGTTTTCCCCTTTTCCAAAGAAAGGTCAAAAGACTTTAAAAGAGCCCAATTCATATCTTGAAACATAAATAGCTCATAATGGAATCAGATCAAACACTGAGAACTGGGAATATGTAAATGTCTTCAAGAGGAGATTCAATTTCCAAGTAATGTCTAATAAGACAGAACCAAATAGAACATTTATGATCCCATTAAAATCTTTTCCTCTAATGGCCCCTTTCCTTTTTTTTTTTTTTAAACATTCTCCAGATAAAAAGATTTGTGGTTTCATATCTGTCAAAAAGATTAAAGAGAATTCAAGAAAGAATCTGCTTCATGAAAACTGAATTATTTTTCTCTCTTTTATAAAATTAGAAGTAGGTTTTGGCACAACACTAAAAATGGATTATGAACAAAAAGATAAATGTAATGAAGATCAGTGTTTACTACTCTTAAAGCATGCTTTCATAACTTAAGACAGCCACGGTTCTACAATGCATGCAAAGATCAATCCTTTAACCACTGAAACACTGAATAAAAACACTTATTTGTTAGGTACAAATACAGTTGAAAAGTAAACTTTCTCAAACATTTGTAGAGATAAAGTTGTCAGGAAGTTACAGGAGACAAACTGCTGGTTTCACAAGCATTGACAGCAAATCTCTGCACTATCACATCACTGATCATGACAAATTTGATCCCAATCGGAGTCCAGCACATATACAAATTTTATCAAGTGTGGCAGAATATGATACCAAATTGGCATCAGTGGTAAGAAAGTGCATAGTATCTAATCCACTATAAAATCCTAATGGTCTAAATAATTAATGCTTAATGCAAATAAGTCACGCTTCTACCTGGTAAGTATTTTCATCTTTATTAAAGCCAACAGAATTAATTTATGATATTAATAATTTACATATCATCACTGTACTTTTGACCCAGTACTAGGAGTCCTAAAGCCCTGCTTGCAGCATCATTGGACCAGTGTTCTACCTCTGTAACCTTAAGATAAGTTCAGATATATACTATTACACACACCTCACACCAATTTACATGGCCTTCTGTGCTATTGCTCTCTCCTCATTTTACCAAGAGGAAAATTAAAAGCATCGTGTTGCAGCAGGTCTACAACCCAAAACTCCAGTGCTGATTGATGCTGAATGGCTGAAAAAGGTGACAGATTACTGTCATCTACACTGCAAAACTGTGTTATGGCAGCCCAAACAAAAAGCTGTTATCCTAGAAGATTCATGAATGATTATCATCTAGTATTAGGTCTTGCAAATAGTCAGTGCAAGGTGAAGAAACCAGTATCCTCCTCAGCTCTTGAAAGAAAGAATAATCAAAGATCTCCACTCTCAGGAGCAATGGTAATGAAGGCAAGAGCTCACTGAGCCCAGACTGTACATCATATGGCAGCTGCTGAGAGAAGAAGAGAGGAAGAAAGAGGAGTCTGGCCCAGTTACTGCTTCACATGGTGCCAACTGTCACAGACAACCAAAGTCAATACCAATGTATTCAAAGATGGATATAAACACTTAGTTTTGCCTCTCTGGGAAGGGAAAGATCTCACATTGATTACAATGTTGTAGGTTGCAATCTCAAGTTTAAAAGTAAGTCATTACAAATTCTGTTCTACCTGCAGCCTTACAGTTCAACAATCAAAAGCATTACAAGTGCAGAAGATTCAACCTTTTCTTGAAGCAAGGATGTTCTCTTTTGATGGTGTTTCCTACCACTTGTCCAATGGCACCTAAACAGTTAGTCCCTGCATCTCTTATCCGGGTACAAAATGAACATGCTTGGCTTCCCAAATAGAAAAGAAAAAAATGCTGAAGTTTTAACAGATCAGACAAGCAAAAGCAAGAACAAAACCATCTTTCACACTCATCACAACATCTCTTTTCAACCAAGTCTAGCAATACACTTGCCAGAAAGCACAGGCAGTCAGAAGGAAAGCAAGAGTGCCTGGACACAGTGAACTGGGAGGGCAGCAAGAGGGCAGGGTGCCATTTGTGCTGTCTGCTGGACCCCAGCTGTTTGCAGAAGTTTGCTGGGTGAGCCTTGAAACATTCATACATCTCAGTAGCATAATAAAAAGATTAATCTTGTGAAAAGACAGTATGAGAAAGCTGCTGGTAACCAATATTCTATTTTTCAACAGTAACTCTGGGGGGGTGGTATTTCAAAATACTCTGAGAGTAAGAAGATATTTCCCCAATAAAAAGTGATTTCTTCTACCAAAAAACTCACAAAAGCTGCTCATATAATGGTAGTGTTAACTATCCTGGAAAGAGGGCGGGGAAGAAAAAGAAAATTCTCACAGGACACTAACAACAGAAACTATTAAGCAAACTAAATACAGGTATCATTACAGGCTTCCATTACATTTTGTCTTCTGCGTTTTTCTGGAAGGAAGACTTGGCAGAAATCTGTACAGAATAAGCAGTTACATGAACTAACAAAGCCTTGGGACCTTCAAATCCCTCTCTCATATTTGACTGGATTTGGTATATAAGACTACAAACAGTCCAACTGTAGTTCCTCACAAGCAATTGTGTCCATCACACAACTCCTCTGGCACCCAATAACACTGTATGTGCTGCAGCTCTTGCCACTGCTCAAAATCACCCTTACTCACTGGTTTCCTTTTACAAGGCCCGCTGGATACCTCTATGTGCCCACAAGGGGCTAAAACAAAAATAAAAAAATTCAAAATATTTAGGAAGTTGGGGAGACAAGGAAGTTTTAAGGAGAAAGCCAAACGGGCAGCCACACATGGACCATAACCACACAAGCTGGTTTCCATAGTAAACCAGAAACTTTGAGGGCAACCTTGCCTCAAAGTTGTGAGCAGAAATCTAGGATACATAACTGCAATCTCAGCAGTGAATGTCATGCAGCACAGATACCCGAGCTAGCACTGAGCTAAAGAGCACTATCTCCACACCTGCTAGAACTATACAAAAACTAAAATGCAAAAACTGCAAGAGTGACGACGTGAGGCACACTGGCTGACTCTCACAGGGCACAGGGGCAGCAAGGACATTCTCTGAAGTACAGCCAGGCAGTACTTCATGTGTAACTTTTGAACATAACTCTTCCTGAACATGTCTTGAGAGCCTACACCAGATATTAATCCAGATTTGAAGGAATACTTTAAAATACATTTTAATGGCCTAAAATTTGACAATTTCTATACATTTTGTTTACACATTCTGGATACAATCTTTTATTATTTTTGCAGGTTTATAGACCTCATTAATCTCTATTGCTACAGGTCAAGATGCACAAGACCTCACTAAAATAGGGATGTTTAGCAGTCAATTAAAATCAGAGGCAGTCCATTCTAGTATTACTTTAATTTGTAGCATGCCAGCTACTATGCTACTATCATTGATCTTCTGACCTCTGAGCTAAAACCACTGGACTACCACCAGAACCAGAAATGCAACAGCTGCATTAGCACAACACTGTCTCTTAGCTTGAAAGGGAAGGCTGGTTAGCTCACAGGCAGTGCTATGCTACTGCTATTAAATGCTATCCACGTGCAACTACAAACTCAGCAGTGTGTTACATTGTGCCATGTAGGCACTGAGAGCTAAAGCTATAAAAATAAATAAAATAAGTCCAGAGCACAGGTTTGAGCACTAATCCGTAACTGCCGTAGTTCTGTTAAAGTTCACTAAGGGCCATTGACATACACAAGATCCCACGAGGCTGGGGATTGTTCTCAGTATACAGCAGGAGTCTGAGCCGAGCAGAGCCACTCCAGAGTGGAAAGCAGGCTGCAGACAAGTGCAGATGTAGTCATTACTTTCCTCTGAGTCTCCAGCACAGCCAGTTATAAATAATTTTGTCCGTAGTAGGATGAAATCTAAAGCCCAAGGCAGCCTGTGCTCTGAACACTTGACAGATTTCTCGTGTGTCTGTTAGAAAATCTTGCTCAAGGGCACCTGCATTTCCTTACTTCACATAGTCAGAGGTAAACTAATGAATGAATTCAAGGCACTGACATTACAGTAATGTCACATCAAAATACAATCTCATTAGTACCTATAAATAAATAAATGAAGTAGAATTCATGCATTGCAGAGCAGCACAATTATCATGCAACTACGCCGTGTCACATTAGCTATGTAGATGACTCTTTATTTTACCTAAGATGCCCAATTACAGCTCCGGCCCTTTACAGTCCATGACAGTACAGACACAAGTATAAAATACTTATCTGTTGTCAATGTTGTAATTATCCTACTTGATTCATTTCCCATATTTTTAATTTATTTTAATCAAGTCAGGCAGAAGTCTAAAACTAAGCATGCAGGGGGAGTGACAGCATAAGGTAGCCAAACTTCATTCCAAAAGTAAGCGTTTCTGCCACCAGTAGAAACCATTTACAGAACCTTCCCCACACAAACTCCCTCTGTCCCAGCAGCCTTTCAAATGCACAAAAGGAGCAGATCAGATGATATCAACCTTAGGAGAAGCAACAGCCTGCTCCTCACATATAATCATGAGACTGGACAACTCACTTGCATTCACAAGACAAGAGGGGAGAGTACACTCTAAGTTGTATATTGCTATTAAAACAGTCCCTCCCACCGCAGCCAAGTCTCTGACCATCTAGTGTCTCAGAAGAGGTGACTAAGACCAGATGATATGTTCCAAGGGACAGATATGTAGCTCAAGGGGCACGCTGTAAGCACTTCTCAATTATTTTTCTTCTGAGGAAGAGTCAAGCAACTTTACAGTACAGCCACTCAATGAGATAATGACAATGGCTCAGTTTCACAAGTAGTTTTATTAACACTGCATATGTTCATCTTAATGACATTCAGCACTAATTAACATCATTATAAACTGAACAGCAGCAGTACTTCAATAGTATCCTACGTCTTTGGCTCAAAATTCTGAGCACAGGGATAATAAAACACATTGACTTACAACCCAGGATGCCAGTATTCAAGCCTTTAACCTTCTTGAAGTTGCCATGTATTTCAACAGCTTTTGGCATCTCAGCTAAGTGCTAAGGTGATAACAAAGCAGGGTTACAGCAAACAAGATAGCTGCTGCTATTAATGTTTTTAAGCCAACAGAACAGTCAGTCAGCACTAACACAAGATCCAAAAAGAAAAAAAACAACCATCTTCAGAAAGACCATTTTTCTATCTGGCAAAATAGCTTTGAACCTCTGGCACAAAGAGGGTTTTGTCCCTCCTTTATCAGCAAGAAGAAAACATTAACTCAGAAACCAACCTCTATTTAGAAGTATACTGCATTATACTACTCATGCCATTATTTCATTTTCAAAAGTACTATTAAACACTAACATTACACCATTTTACCTGCAAGCACAACACCCACATACTGCTGCAGAACCAAGTTTTTATTGAAACTTGTAAAATGCTACTGAAATAGAGAGCACTATTCCCCAAGTTCTTTTCTTTCCCCACGTAAAAAAGTGAACATGAAAAACTACACAATCAGGTATGCTGTCTACACTATCCTCGTGTAACTTCTCTGTTACAAGAAATAAATTTCTAATCTGTAGGTAAGTTTCAAGCAAGAATTTAGTTATGTTTTCTGACAACACCTGGAAAAAAGCTAAGCAGTCTGGAGGAAAGCAGACTTTAGAACTTTAAACTTAAGAAACAAATCAGAATTTTAAGCATTTAGCATCATTTTTATCAAGTTGTGCTGATACTTCTCCCACCTTCCTTCAAATGCATCTTCAATTCTTCTCTCACTTTTAAAGCCAAGAAAATCAGATATCTCTTGGACCCTTCTTTTCTAAATTATAACAATCAGGAAAAAGAGATAAAGAAGAAGGGATGGGCAGAAACAATATAATTCATTTGTTCATAAATTTCAGCTACAATATTTAAACACAATTCAAAAAAATTGCTTTTTCAGTATTACATCACAAAGTATTGGCCATGGTAACTCTGAATTCTTGTAACACCATATCAAATGGAAGCTCACTGTTCTGCCAAAAATCTTTTAGCCTTCCACATTAGAAACACCAGCAACTCTAGGGCAAACAACACCACAATCACAATTCCTCCTCATATGAACCCAACATTTCTGTCTAAATAGTCAGTGACCAAACAATTTTTATTATTATCCTCTCTAGCTTCCCTAATGTTCACACTACCTTCCAATAAGTTCTAAACAAATAAGTGATCAAAGCACTACTTTAAATCTGTCCACTAGCTCTCCATTTCACCCATTACTTTTTCAAGTTTGACCCCTGTTAATTCTAATTACTTCTTGCTATTACTCGTAACTGAAAGATTAAATGAGGATTTTATCTATGAATTCTTTCCACTGCAATGTAATTTTTGTACTTATATGAGTTTGTGAGGTTTGTCTATTTAGTCCCAAGTCACTTAATGCCCTGCTTCAAGAACCTGAAGACACCTGTCATCTAAAGTTAGACTGCATCATACTTAGGAATATTTGGCAACTACTATAAATTGCTTTGGTGTTTTTCGTTTTTAAGCAAAGCGCAGGTTTACAAAAAATAACAGAGTAAAGGTCTCTTCCCTCACCCAGCACTTCAGACGTCTTTATCCCTGAGCACTCTGTATTTCTGCAAAAGGCAATGTCTATCTTGCATGTGATTATTTTTCATGTAGCCAGCCCTACACGACTGCAAAGTTGTCCTGAGTTCAACCGATTGCTCCCCCTGTCCCAATTTTCAGAGTGGATGCGTTACGTCTTTTAGTTAAACAGCACATTCACAACATCTGCCCTCTTGCCCTTGGCAGGCATAAAGTTGTTGGCAGTTTGAGGTAGGTCATTATGTTTAAGATCCACAAACAAAAAGATATTTCAACAACGCAAGACTGGAAAAACTCAATTCAGCTGCTCAGGTATGTAAGCACCAACTTACATACTAAAATATCAGATTCAGTGATGCCAGCAATCAGCACATAATTACTAACTTCTGTTAAAATAACAATGATGAGCATCCCTTCACAACATTTAATTACTGCTTATTATCACACCTTCATTTTACAGGAGATGTGCTTTAAATCACCAACAAATTTGAAAGTCTTTACTGCATCAACACTACATATACAAGTGATTACATCTGGAATACACAGTGCACTGTTCCATGTTCACAGTCAATTCCAATACTGATGTTTGGAGACAAGTAATATCTTCTGTTCTCAAATGTTAACTAGCATATTAATTAACTTGAAAAATTTTCTGGCTGAAAATAAAAGTGCATTAGTACAGGATTAAAATAAAAAAAGTCCTGACAATTTCAGTGCATGATAAAAAAACCCTACAATGTTCCGCAGATCTTCTGGCTTTGCCTAAATAGGAAGGCAATTGTATAATAAGACAAGAACTAACTTAAGGCTCTCAAATTATTCCACAGTATGTATCCCACTGTTCAAACAGAGTGGCAGTGTCTGTTGCAGATAATACTCCAGACTACCAGAACCATTCATGTCACTGCAGAGACAAGCCGTAAAAACTCACAGAACTTAATAAATAAAAAAAAAAGCCTTCCCAATTTCAAATGGATGGCATGTTTTAAGACGATACTAGCATCTTCCTTTTGTTTATATTAAGAGAGGCATCTTAGCAAGGATTCTCTTACTATCTCTCTGCATGGCAATGCAATAAACAGTACTAGATTGAGGACATCATAGGAATTTCCAGAGTTATGTCAAGTTCAAGCTGATGACTACCCTGCAAGATGATGCAGAAGCCTGGGGTGGGGGGGGAGGGTAGGGGCAACGACAGTCTAAAAAAAACTGGAACTGACCTTCTGTCAACACTTCCCTCTTCAAAGGCTACAAAAGAAGGGGAAAAGATGGGAAAGAGTCAAGAAAAAAAATCCAGGGAAAGGACAAACTATGTTAACAGCTTTTACATAAGTATCTCCTTTTTCCTTACTTCTAAATAGTTGCTTTAGCAAAAGCTTGTGGAAAGCCTCAGGTTTCACTGTTTATTCCAGCTAGGGTATAATCCAAACAATACAGTCTGTTGAACTATTTTATTCTGATTCATACACCAAGCTATTAAATACATTTGGAAAGTAGAGGATCAGTGCCAGTATCACCTGGTTCATGAAGACATGTTTATTTTTGAGGCATGAGAATGCTAAATCCTAACTGTCTTCCGCACAATTACGCGGTTCTTCTGCATGGACTGAATGCATAAAATCCGATTTCAGCCCTTCCAATCTGAAAAGGAAAATTGTAGTAGAAATCTCAACTGCATCCAGCTGAAGCAGAGAAAGCCCTCTAGGATTTATTTGTTGGGGTCTAATATTGTCTTCTATTTTACACATGCATCAATATTCCAAAAACAGTATCAAGCATTTTAGCTGTTAAAGTTTTTTAAAAATCAGATTGGTAATTCAGAAAGTGAGAAGAGAAACACTGTCCACAAAAACAAGAGATCTTCAAAAAGTTCAGAGATAAGAACTGTAATGTCTTGTGTAGCATTAACATGTTTGAGCCTGCAGTTTCAGTTTCATCACCCATTGTCTTTTTTTTTAAAAAAAAAAACCCAGACAAAGTTATGTTACACTTCAGATATGTGAACAATCAAAAAACAAAGCCTCTTCTTTGCCACAGTTTCTTCAGCAAGAGCAAATTTGTGCTCTGGCTCTGCCAAAAGACAAATGTTCAAGATGTGTATGTTTCCGCTGACATGATCCTCTTGAGGGAAAATAAATAATTAAGTACTCACG
>WBMV01005836.1:2747626-2809645 GCA_013396655.1 Campylorhamphus procurvoides | reverse complement strand
CGCCCCGCCCGCGCCGTTCCCATGGCAACAGCCAAGCGCCGGGCCCAGCGGGCTGCCCGCGGCCTCGCCGGGATCGCTCCGAGCTCATCGGCTTTGACCCGTTTTGGTCCTTACACCAGGGAGAAGGTCGCTGGAGTGGCTGAATAAAAGTCAGAACCTTCCGGTACCGAAGTCTTTTGCTGGCAGTCAAATTAAAATGGATTCTCTCTCTGGATAACCACCACAGATAACAAATTAATCGCCCCTTGTTCTGGAGGAACACACTTTTCAAAGGGCCGAAATTTTGAACAAGACTAGTTTTGGGTAGCCCGCTCTGGATACACTGCTGCTGGTTGTCAGTGTCCTTGGCTTGACAGGACATGAACAATCACAGTTAAACCACTGTGACTGAAGCTTTCCCTGAAATTAGGACGCTCCAGAAAACGTGCCTGATTGGGGCTGGCGATGTGCCCGCAGTGTGCAGCACGGTGATAGCTAGAGCCGCTGAGCTGTGGTGAGCAGCTGTTCTGCCACAGAGATGTGAGCCTCACTGCCCTGCTCGCTGTCCAGGAATGTCTGCACAGCAAACACCAGCAAAACCTACGTACAGCTCCCAGTGGTTGACGTCTTCTGAAGATATTCCTAATGAATCTCCAGTGCTGGAAAAACACCTGGATTTCCAGAGACCAGTCACTCCCTCATGGGTTTCCAGCTTGAAGATTCCTGCAGGTGTTATGGGCTCAGAAAAACATTCCCAAGTCTCTTTTCCTGAGAAGAAGAAATGTTATGGATGGACAAAGAACTTATTCCAGTACTGCTCCAGCACAGAACAAAAACCAGAACTGACAAACCAGAATAACAAACAGGAACATTTCAGTAATTTAAAGACATTTATCTTATATCACCCACCTAAAAACCATGGTATTTTTTACCTAAAAGTTTTTTATTGGCAGCTGTAGCCCCACTCTTAAAAAGAGAAGTCCAAAGAGGCTTACAGTCCTTAGGTACATACACATAACAGCACTGGATGTGACTGCAGCATCAGGCACTGTGATGTGCAATTACTGAATTTGCCTTCATCAGAGGAAATTAGATAGTGAGGCTAGCAAGATCTTTTATGAGGTTAATGAGGCTAGCACGTTCCCAAACTCTTTCTATGATCTTCCTTCACACACTGCTGATGTGTCAGATCTTGAGATGAGGAAGATATTCAGAAGGGTCTCATAGGGAGGGAGAGGCTCTGACAGCAAGCACCAGCCCAGCCTATGTGCTATCTGAGATGAGGCTGCAGTGGAAGTACACACCCTTGGCTGTGGTTCAGCCTGGAGCTGGCTCCTGCTCGCAGGCCCATGTGGTCTCTCCCTGAATCCCAGGTCTGAGATGTCAACATCTGGTACTGCAGGGGTCCCAGTTTGAGGACTGCTGGTGTGAGATGCTGGTCTCCCTACGTTCTACCTTCTCCTGTGGTTAGAACAGAGGACTCTCCTTTCTTCAACAGAGCATTCACACATTGGCCTCTTCTTGACTAGCTGTTACAGAATAAAGGTTTCACAGTTGGTTTCCCTGCATAGACAAACCTCAAGAACCCCAAGAATTTCTGAATGCCAACCTTCTCCTCCCACTTATTTGCTGTATTGCCATAGGCAAGTCACTTCATTTCAGTTTTAATATTCTCCTTTAAACCAAAAGGGAAAATGATACAGCTGTTTACATCAGAAGAGCAAGGTGAGCATAAATTCATTAACATTTATGTTGCTCTCAGAAGATGTGGCTTTATGTAAGGGTAAATAGTAGGACTGTTGCTGAATGGATCTGCCTGGAACTATTGGAAGTACAAGGAAAATTTGACTAAGAACCTGAACCACCCTGAAACTGAGTTTGGAATTTATACATTGATGAACAATGAACATGTGAAAGTTTATACACAGCACACCCTTCCAAGAAGCATTACGATTTAGATATGTAACTCACCAGTAAAACAGATGAAATAATTCACATAGCGATGATTTGATAGAGCCCAGGATCAGTGAGTTTCAGGATATAGAAAACATCCATACTCTCCTTCTTGTTCTCAGGAAGTCTGGATATGTGGGGAAGGCTCTAGGGTTTTCCAGTATTTTCTAGAGTTATTGCCCTGAGGATTAGGGTGAGGACTGTCTTTCATATGGATCATTTCAGGGATCCAGTTTACAGCACATAAACAGTTACACAGCCATAAGAAAAAGCCAGTTTTGCTTTGGGGCACTGGGGGCAGGAACAAGAGGCAACTTCTTTAGCCAGCTTTGGCAGAAAAGGCAGCATCTTGTGAGTTATAACTTCTATGTTCTTTTTTTCATTTGCCAACAAGGCCTTTTCTGACATAAAGTAGATATAAACACTCCTTGACTTCACCAGCTGTAATTCTGTGCAATTCATACGGTCATTTGAACTCTCTAGAGAACTTCAGAGGCATTTTAAATCAACCCTCTCTGGACCTTATAAGAATTCATCCTGAAGTAAATCTGTTCCATTTAATTGGCATGGGTAATTACTAATAGGGTATAAAAGTATTTGAAGTCATTAAAACTCAACATGAGAAATACACCTTAGTTAGAAGTGGGGAAAACGTATTTTTGATAAATGCAAGGAAATGTTTCAGACTTTGGTATATTTAATTTAGCATAAAAATTGAAGGATTTCTCTCAAAAAGGATTTGAAAAGAAAGAAAGTATGCAGGAGCATTTGCAACAAAGCAGAAGCATGGAGGAAAGTGTGTGGGTGACCCTGAAGGCTGGTGCAAAGGGATTGTCAGGTACGAAGTACAAAATGAAATGATCGGTGTCAAGTCTAACAGCTCAAGACTGTGACCTCTCAGCTGTACATGGGCTCACAGAGGCACCCATCCCCACTGCAGTTTCCTCCTGCCAAGCCTGTCTGTCCTGCTTTGCAGTCAGAACGCTCTTTCTCACAATTTGCAAGGATCTGCATTATTCTTATGCATTTCAATGGTCTGCCAAACCAACAGAATAGAGAAAAGAAGCCCAGAAACTGTACTAATGGGAGCCACTTAGTACCTAGACAGCTGTATAATCCTCAGAAAAGAGTTGCAAAACACACATTCGGAACGTCTCAAGTCTGCATTTATAGAGGCACCGCTGTACATGTACATTAACTTTATGAATCAAGAAGGCTTTTCAATAGTAAAGGCACAGTTAATAACCTTGGCTAATGTAAAAAAACCGCACATTTTATTTGGATGCATATCAGAATAATTAAGGATATTATTTTGGTGTTACATTTTGGTTTTCATTCAGTAGCTGGAGCAAGAACATAGCTGGTTAGACCGATGTAGCATAGCGTGTCATGTAGTCATAGTACTAGAGGATTAGGAGAAAGTGCAAGAAAAGAGAAGGAAAATTGGAAATTTTTCTTGTTTAACAAGAAGGTAATGCAAAAGGGACATTTGTGGAGAGAGGGTTCATTGTTTTAAATTTGCAAGGGTCAGCCACCAAATCATACTATTCAGGTATTTAAAAACAACATAAGCAGAATTCCATTGTATACTGTATTTAATAAAAACTCCCTTCCCGTGCATTAAAAGATAAGGGATGAAAACTCAAATACTCAAAAGTAATAAATCAGAAATGCCATCTGGCTATACCATTAGTTCAGATTTCTTGGGCACACACACTCTATAATATAAATTGCAATTACATGATTATATAACTTTCTCTTCAGCTTCTGTGAAGCTTGGAGAATCAGAGCACAGCTACACACCTTCGCTTCTGTTCACTGTTATTCAGTAGCTCTGAAGACAGGCGGATGTGTTGCCAACTAAGTTGGAGTGTTCATCAGAACAGACTGTTTCATAAACAGCAATAAATTCATTTTTACCCGTTTCCTGTAAGGTGATATTGTTATCCCTGTTTTACAGATCGAATAGCTGGCACTTACTTTTCCAATATGGTTAGCAAGGGACAGCTTTTCTTTTCCAGGAAGCACATCTCCCCAGGAATTCACTTGTAATTGTGAATACTTCTGCAAATCAAACCCCAGGCACCTGGAGCAAGGCTTAAGCAACACTACAAGATGGCATACACAGGCACTGTTAAAGGAAGAAGTAGATCTGTTTACTCCACACTCTGCTCCTTCTCCCCCTTGGCTGCCTGTTCCTGCCCCTGTGCAGCCCCAACTTTGTGCGGCACAGATGTTCATGTGGCTCCATGACTAACTCAGAGGACTGCTCCAGCTAGAAGCTAACCCATCAGAAAAAATGACTACTAGCTTTCAGCCAGATCAATTTCCTGATCCAGTTTAGAGTGTGGCCTCATAAATTCTTGATACCAGATAGGACATGATATAGGAACAGAAACAGAGAGCCAAGAGGGCAGGTAGGTAGGATTCTTTTGCTCAGTGGCAGCATTGGCTTGCTCTGGATAGAAATGTTTGTTGAACTTCAGAATAAGGGGCACAAACACATCCATTTTATCCAAGGTCTAGGCTTAAAAAGACAGAACTTGAAGAGAGCATGGTAGGGATGGAAAGGATACAATTTCAGCTCAGCTGACCTTTTACTTTGAGACTACTAAACTCTGCCCAACTCTTTCTTTTTTGAGTGCCTACTTCCCTTGAGTCTTCCTTCTTTGTACTTCTGTGGGATCGGTCTTCACTGATGGGACTCACACACTGACTTCAAATGTAATATTTAAATTGGCATCTCTGCATATCTTTCCTGAGCACCTTGTAGAGAAGGAGACCCACTTTATTCAACAAAGGAGTGTAATATTTAAGACAAGTGAGCTGGAAGGAGGAAATATGTTTTGGTTCTTGCCCCAAGGGTTATTTCTATGTTTTATGAAGAACACATTCTGCATGATATTTATGTAAAGTCCAAAAACAGTGTCTCAGGACTGACTTTTATGCTCTGGTACCAGAAATCCTGCCTTGCTTTCTGGGAAATGGCAGAATTTCAGCAGCAGCAGCCATGGAGAACATTCCCACCAAGAACAGCTCAAAATGGCATGCTTATGGCATATGCTGGGAAGTGGAATCTGTAGCTGGAGATTGATATGGTCCAGAGAGAAACATAACCCAGATGCTCTATATTCAGGGCAACTTCAGTCCAGGCAGAAAAGAGCAGCATCCCTTCTGCTGGGAACATCTCAAAATGAAATAGTAACCTCTCATTTCTACTTGTAATAAGCATTTATCTTCAGCAAAGGGTTTTGGGCTCTGAATACTAAGGAATGAGGTATCTCCTAGTCTCCTCTTGGACATTATTAGTAGACTCATTTAAAAGGAGAGGAAAACAAAAAACCAGTATCCTTAGAAATATCTAGAAGGTTTGAGCAGCATTCTTAAACAAATTTGAATTGTTCATTCTGAAGAAAATATAAAACAAAAGCCTTCATATTCATTTCATTTTTGTATATCCATAGTTCAACCTGACTATTTTCTAAAGTATTTTATACACAATTAGTTTGAAATATGGTTTTCTAGCTCTTGTTTTCTGAGCAAAATATAAAATGACACAGTTATTAACCTTTGGGAAACCTCTCCTACACACAACAGAATTAAATTCTACAGAAAACTGAATAACATTGGGAGAAATTCCAATGACTTACCACTCATTTGTTTGATGGATAGTTGGGCTAGCTATCGCTTTTTACAGAGCTGCCAATCACCAATGCTGGGAAATATTCCGAGAACTCTCTTAGAATCACAAATTGCACTTGCAGGCTTCCATGGCTTAAATTATTATGGAAGAAACAATTACTTTGCAGAGACAGAGATGGTACTGTTACCATGAGAGGATAACATTGTGGTATCAGTGGCTTTGACTTTTCAACAGAGTAACTTGCTTCTTCCAGTATGACAGTTAAAGAGATTATTTGTTTGGAAACTGTTCTGTCTGAGGATTTCTGAACTGATGTTGAAACTCAAACTGAGATCACCATATTAGATAGAGTGGGGGAAATTGTTCTATCAGTTTGTTTATTCTGCATTTGGAACTCTCTGAATACTCAGTTTCATTCTTTCCATAGCAAAGGGTGTTAGTCATTCTGTTGTTTGTCTGAGGATTTCACATAGCAGGAAGCACAGGGAAAAAACACTCTGTAATTTTTGAAATCCAAAAACTGACAAAAAGGTTCAGGACCATGGCTAAAACATGAAATTATTCTCCACAATCTTTTGAAAGAGCTAAGCCACCTATGGTTTCTCTGCATATTATGAAAGTATATTTATACTCACAAAGTCAATGAAGCCAGTTATGCTGAGCAGCTATACTTCTGTTTTGGTTATTCAGTTCTGCGTGGCTCATCCTAGATCACTCTGGGTCAACAGATTTTTCTGTCAATCTCAGACTTGAATTCTACTTTTTCTGTTTGAAGAGTCCTTCCCATCTTGTGTTCACTCTGTCTAAAGAAAGACTGGGGTGCAATGAAGAGGTGTGGAAATTAGAATTTCCTCTCCTCTGGTATCCATTCCATAGGGTTTCCATAGAGTATGTGACTGCTCTGAGCAGCGCCCTTTTATCTTTAGGTTCTGATTGGCTTTTGCCTCCATGGGGCCTGAAAATCTTGTTGAAGAATTTGGAAGGGCACTTGGAAGAGACTGATAAATTAAGATCTCATAAAATCACTTTGTTCCATCCAAAGCTGAGTATCCACCTTCCTCTTCTATTGCTGTGTGCACATCAGGTTTCAGCTGCTTTGAATTCATCTTCTTGGTATTTTGCACTGAAAAAGGAGCATGTTAGAACTGCAACTGCCATTTAACTTACAACTGCATTTGGAATCCAGCTTAAGGACAAGTAGGAATCTGTAAAGGAAAAGTGCCAGATATATACACAGTTCTTTTTAAATTTTATTTTTGCAGTTTGTATTTCATATGAAATATATGAAAGAGGAAGAATTGCAGTTTTGGCTTTTGCTGTAGAACTTCTTTACCATAAGACTCTTCAATATGCTATAAAGTTACAAATATGTGTGGCAAGCTTTTTGTAAACTACTTACGTTGTAATAACACCTATATCAACCTATACCTATTGCCAGTATAATTGAAGAAACTAAGGAGTTATTTAAAGTAAATCCATGAGGCTGTAACTATGATGTATTACTTTTCAGTGTTACAAGTGCACCAATATAGATTTATTTTTGCTGCTAAGATAGAAAACAAAAGAGTTTAGCAGAAGGTGTGCTAAATCATGAAGCTTTGAAAGTATTCTGTGGCCTGAAAACAATATTCTGTAGGAAGATCCTCTTGCTACTGGATAAACATTTTCTTCTAAAGGGTTGAATATGCAGTCTTGCATATATGTCCCTCTTCAAGTTTCACAGCAGTTTCACAAGCAGAATCAATAAAATATTTTTTTACTGTGAACTGTGGTTTCAGAGAACAGAAATCTGGTTGGTTGATACAAATGTTCATTCAGTGCTTAATGGTTTTTAAATTAGCTTTTTAATCACACAAAAATTATTTACAGGAACAAGCCCAAGTGTATTTGCATAAACCTTAGATAGATGTGGCTGCAGAGATTGTTAAGCATGAATGCCAGGCTGAAACTTGGAGAGCCTGAGGTACTGACAGCATTTTCAAACTATCAAATACTAGAGGTATTAGAATCTCCCGAAAAAGAAATACACAGGAACTTGTCAACTAGGATCTTGGGCAATTACTTGGAGGAGGGAGCTAGGAAAAAAAAGTGCCCTGGAGACCCTGTTTTAAGAAAAAATCTTTTCCAAGGTTCTGATGAGCTATGTCTCAGAATGCCAACCAAAGCCAAAATCTGCATGATGTATTCAGACTTTTCCATTTTCAAAACTGGAAAACAATGTATTTCAAGAGTCAAAAGTGTTTTAAGCTGAATAAAGGTGATCTTTAATTTTCATTCATGAGAAGATAAAAGCCCTACATAATGCCATACAAAACCTATTCAGAAATTAATGGGGCTATTTTAAATGTATATGTATATTCCCCTCAGTTAGAACTTGGAGGAGGAGTTCATGGTATTCTTATCAGTTCTGATCTAGAGCAGCTGACATGCTTATACTTCAGGCTGTTTTCATAACTGTAGAATTCCCTGTCCCACTTTCTGGTGAATAAATCCTTATGTTTCTTTCTCAGTTTTCTGAAAGCCCTCCTGGGATTAAAATCTAAGTCTGTCTGTCTTAATGAGACATCCTAGTGACATCACTGCACACACACGCACACACACCGTCTCCAGGCTTACTTTACATTTCCCCTCACTTTGTGTGGCCTGAAGCTCCTAAAATTTTCACCACTGGCTCTAGAGGTATTTTGAGTTTCAACAAATTTCTTATTTTTCAAATTTCAAACTCATGTGTTACAAAAAATTCCCTAGGAGTTTACATGCAATTGAGCACAATAGTATTTGTTCTTTCAGTTGCGTCCCTTAAGTCACCTCATGACACAGATGGGTCTGCTGATCTGTTTATGAGGCACATGGATTGCAGGACTTCCTGTCTTGACAGAGTCTTTGCAAGTTTTATGATTTTTGCATTTTTTCCCACAATTTCAATTTTGTATGTTTCATTTGTATACCAGGAATACACACAGAGCTTCCATTCTTGCCCTGCTACATAGATATTGCTGTTCAATTTGCAGTGACTGTTCTCCTACAATATTGTCTGGTGTAGTTAATTTCTTTTCTGTGAAAAAAAACCCCATAACCTAGTTGAATTACAGTAAATATGACTCACTAATCTGAGACATCTGTTGATAACCCCTGAAGTCACTGTATTTCAACACTGAAACAATTCATAGCTCTCTCATGAAACAAACAGGGAACCGTAATGGAATAGTAACTTTCATGTTCTGGCATCCTGTGATCTCTAGACTCAATAGAAATGTAAGCATATTGTAAAAAGGAGGCAAGCGTTAGCTGTCTAGACATCCTATATGTGGCCATTCTCTCTGGTAGTTGCCCTGGGGTAGTCATTAGAAAATCTATACTTGAGCAGATTAAAGTTCCTTGTAAGTGGTGTTGTTGGCAATGCTCTCTAAATTGAAGGCAATAGGTTTAAACGCAGCAGTGCATTTTTCCTAGCTGGTATTTCTTGCCTAAATACTTACTTGGCCTTTACTGAGGCTGGACTTAAAAATTACAAGAGATGAGTTTGTGTTCAACTACTTTTAGTTGCTTTTTCTAATTTGCTTTTCATACTTTATTTCATGTCTGTATGACCTCTTCATTATACATTATTGACAAATAGCATAAGAACTCGTAATTTTTCTACTGGATCACTGCTTGAAAATTTGCTTATTTTAGTAATTTTAAGCCTTGATGAAACAAATATAACAATTCTGTAGAGAACAAATAACACTAAACATTTTTGCAAGTGATCAAATAGTTTATGATTGTACAAGATCATTATGCCTGAAAACTTACAGGCAATAATTTCGCAGGTTTTTCCTGCTGCAAATCCTCCAGATTTTTTTTTCCATCTATCTTTATTGCTTCCAAGAAATGGGGAGACAAAAGCTGTGCAGTGAAATCCATCACCCACAAAATTAGACCAATGGGGGTTTTTGAGATTTATGCTGGTTTAATAGAAATCAGATTCCTGCTCTAACATCAGAGAAATACATTTGGTTAGAAGTAAGATATGATGGAAGATTCTTTTCTGTTTGCTTTTCGTTAGGTCCCTGGTGCCTTTCTAAAAATCTAAACATCCAATTAATGCAAGCACATAGAGTAAAATATTCCTGATGTTATCTTCCAGGTGAGAGCTTTAGCGCGGTACTGCTGTGTTCTGTGTGGATATTAAACTTCCCGTAACACTTCTGTCTTCAGTATTTTTACTAATGTCTTGGGCTCAAATTTCCTCTCTTACGTTGCCTAATATTAGTTCCATATCAATGTATCCTCTTCAGTTTGCAAGTGACTATATTGATCTAGACCCTTTTTTTGTCAATATGCACAGACTGTCATAGCTTAATGCACATCACAGCTCAGATCAGCGAGAGTCACTACTCATCTGAACCCTGGCAGGAATGGGATCAGATTTGTATGGTGCTTTATGGCTCCTGGAACACCTTTAGTATTTATAGAGTAATTTCTTATTGGCAGTAGAAGGATTTCTAGGTAACATGGTAAAGCTATCTGACACAAGTAACCTTGCTGTTGAACCTACCCAGAAATCAATCTTGTCTCCTTCAGGTTATTTCATACAAGCTGTATGCAATCCTTTATAGTTTAGTATTTGCCGGTCACTCCAGCATCAAAGCCTGGGACTAGGCAAGAACAAGACACTCTCCATCTGCTATTCTGTATGATTATCAATATCTTTAATGGCTGGTGGTAGTTTGAAAAATCACATTTTAAAAGAAAATCTTATATTAATTCTACTTTTATGGACTGGCCTCGTTGTCTACAGATAGCATTCTATGCATCTACCTCAAAATTCGGTTTTGATTATTTGATTTTAAGAATGCTACCTGAAGAGTGACTACTCTGTAGCTCTCTCTGTTGGCTGACCACATATGTGTTCTCATGACTCTCCGCAGAGAACAAACACATGCTTAACTTTACTCATGAGCAGTCCTGCAAAATTTAATATTTGTCCTATAATTCACATGCTTGGGGTTTAAGGCACTGTGTGTAGCTGAAATGGAAAGGCTTGTCTTAAGGATTTCTGGTAGAGGCAAGTGAAGGAGCAACAATTCATATAATCCCTTTCTTTGGGCAGACAAAAAGAAAGCAAACTAAAAAGACTTACAAACAAGGTAAACCAAGCAATGCTTACAAAACCAAGAAATGCTTACTCTAGGCGATCTTTAGAGGCCTAAGAACACTACTAAGAGGAATCAGCCTCCTTTCCAATGGAAACTGCTGCAACTATTGCCATGACAGCATCCTTTTTGCTAGCTGGCCTGGCTGATTGTGTAATCTCCTCTACAGATCCTCTCAGTGCTGCTTTAGCAATCAGCTAGCTGCAGGCACTTACTGTGAAGGGCCATGTTAAATCACTTGTCTTCCCTGATGAGCCTGGCTTCTCACCATTCTGAAACTCTGTCTCCCCAACATCCTGATTTTTTTTTCTTTGCATGGCAACCCAAGTACTGCTGGTGTGACACTAGATGAGCCAATATTTGCTCATTTTGTTTAATGTTATTTCTGTTATCATACTCCTAAAAAACGCAGCTGTAGCCAAGAGGATCTCACACTTAGATTTATGGGGCCTGATTGTTGCTTACACAAAGATGCCTCTGTGGCTCTGACAGCCTGAAAAGTGGAAATAAGTGACATTCCCAGAGTGCCATAAAAGGGGGAGTTCAATATTTACAAGGAGTTGTGTGCATAATCTGCATCTGATGCCATGGCTTAAAACAAAATGGGAAAGCAGGAAAGGGAGCAGTGAGATTTGAAAATTGTGTAAGACTTAATAGGACATGAAAAACCTTTGAAGTAAGAAGAAAAACTAGGGGGTGGCTGGTTATCACAATAGAAGATGTCAACAAACAAATATCAAAGTAGTAAACCCAAATAAACAGGGTATTGAAACTGTATATTACAACCTAGTGATAGTAAAATCTACCCAGTGATTATTCGTTTGGCATCTTTTTCATCTACTATGCCACCAGCAAATGACATTTTTGTAATATCAAATTGGATTAAGAGAAATCCTTTTCATCCTAAAGAAAGCCTCCTGTGGGCATCCCATTCCTGCAGAGTGGTGCTATCGGCCACAGAGGACTGTTCTAAACTATTGGAATAGGCATCTGTGTAACGTATTAGTGGAGGCTCTAAATGTCTCTCAGCAGGTTCTCTAGAGGAGATACCATTTCATTTCCACTGCTGTTTGGATTGTCACAACTACTGTAAGTGAGAGTCTCTCCTTAGATGTTTATGTGGGACATCTTTAAAATCTTCCCCTGCATCATGCATTGCAGCAACAAATGAAGTACACAAGCACCTCTTTGCAATGTACTACCACTAGGAAATTTAGCCACAAGTATGAAATCACTTGGGTGTCAGCTAGCTGGAAGCCCTGTTATGGCACCCACCATCACATGAAGATACAAAAGTAGCATCTGGGTTCCACATTCATATACAAAGACCTGCTTACCTCTGTTCTTCACCATCTTCACGCCCAGCCTTGCTGCAGACTTCTTTACAGTATACTGTACTTTGTCATATTACGGAAATAGGAAACTGAAGCTCTTTGTCCAGAAACAGCTTTGCCCTCATTGCAGCATACAGGAAGAAGGCAGCAATGATGTTGCCAGTAGCTCAGTTTATTTCACAATACATCTGAAATGCTCTCCCATATCAATACCACCAAGTGAATTACTGTTGCAAAATCAGCTTGCACCAATTCCTTCTGAATACCTGCTCAATTCTCTCGAAACCTCTGCAACTCAACTCTACCTATCTTGCCACTTAGTAGTTCTTCTACAGCAGGCAGACAATCCCATTGATTTTGCTAAGACATCTCCTGGGATCAAACCCTCCCCGGTTTAAATAAAAACAGCAGATGTTGTCTTTAAACATCTGCTAGCTGGTGGAATGGCTCTCTGATTACAAGCAAGCAATGCCAATGAATGTAAAATTACTTAGAGATGAAAAAAAAAAAGAAAAAAATTTGAAGAGAGTTACACTAGGGTTGGGGGAAAGCATTTTAGAGAGATCACAAAGACAACATTGTCAAAAATTGATTTGCCTTATTCAAGGAACTAAGATAAGTGATTGTGAGAAATTGCAAGATTTCAATTTCCCTATTCAGCTTAGGGTTTCTTTAGATTATAATTACCACAGCTTAGAAGAAAAGAAAGCAGTTGACAGAGAAAAAGTGACCTTTTATGGAATCTTGGCACTTAAATCCAATAAGGTTTGAGAGTTATTATAAGAGTTTATTATATAAAATAATACTAGTAGCATTTTATATTAAATAATTAGAACAAAATTCTCTTAACTGCATCAATGGATGTCACCACTGAACTGCCTCTGACCTACAGAGCCACTTGTGATCTTGGAGAAATGCGTGCTTTCATCTGGAGAGAAGAAATACTACATTCTTACTACAGAACTGCAACTTATCATTGAACTTTGTGCTGAGGATTTTGAAATGCACAATTTAACCAACGCATTGACATGCTGGATAGGTGGAGCCCCTCACAAAGGTCCACCACTACCAGCTTACCTGGAGCAGCTTGGATGTAACCCAGTGGTGCTGCAGGCTGGAGCCACCTGTTCTGTGCTATAGCTGGTTCCTGTGACCTTGTAGGGCTGCACTGTGTGTCTCCAAGGAGTGGAGATGGCAGTGATAGATACTGGTTGCTTCACATACAATGAAAGGAGGTCTTAGAAAAAGCAACATGGAAACCCCTCTGGTTAGGCCTAAACCAGGGCAAATCCTTTTCCCACAGAACAACCAAGAAAAGGAGCAAAGGAAGAATAGAATAATTTAGGTTTGAAAAGACCCTTAAGATCATGAAGTCCAACCATTAACCTAACACTGCCAAGTCCACCAACAAACCATGACCCTTAATCCCACATCTACACATCTTTTGAGTACCTCTAGGCAAACAGAAGCTAATTCCGCACTGCAGACCTGGCCCAGTGTGGCTGGTCTGCACTAAAAGCATCCAGTCTGGTTCCCAAAGGACTGTACAGTAACTGGGACTGGTGCAAAACACAGTCAGCATGCTGTCAGGAGCACATGCAGCCCTCTTCTTCACCACCTGCCAAGGAGGGGCAAGAAAACACAGACAGTCACAGGAATCAGTGGTGTGAGTTCTCCACTGCATCCTGAGAATGTTATCAGTGGTCTTGCAGATGGTTTCTCCTGCCTGCGTCCCTAAAAAGATGGGAATCTGACCCACAAGATTGACCTTGCAGCTTTTTCTTCAGCCCAGCACTTTGTTGCCACATTGACATGGTTTTCACCCATAACACACAGGCAGACTAAAGGCTCCTTCAGCATGCTGAGACTTCTGTGCCTGACAGATGGCTGTTGGGACCCAGGCCTGTGGCTGTCACACAACAAAGGGCTCCTCAACCCTCCCATGGCAGGACAGAGATTCCAAAAGACATTGAAGCACAGCTTGCTCCCTCACATACAGAGGAACTAACTTGTCAGAGAGGATTTGCAGAGATGTTAAATGCTGGATAGAAGGCAGTTTTATTACCATTTGAGAGGAGATATTTTCCTCCATTGTGTGTTACATGGCTGGATTACTGCCTCTGTTGCTGCATTGGCGAAGGTTGGTATCTTCTCCAACAAAGAAGGGCAGACTGTTCTGGAGACTGCAGCTCTAAACATCCCCACACTTCAAACACCAGCCATATACCTATACCAGCACAGTGACAAGGCCTTTTCAGATGCATTTGAAATTCATATTCTATGGCTTGAGCTCATCCTAAGTTATAATGTATAACATAATAGGCTAACATGCACTGCTCTGTCTTTGTTTTGATAAAACAACAAGAAGAAAGTTAAAGAATGCCTGATTGAATCAGGCATGAGCTTCCCATGGGATAAAATTATGAGCATTCTGCTAGTGCTGTGAAGGAAAATGCATTGGTTACCATTGCAATGATTTAATCATGCCATGTTGGAAAAAGGATCAGCAGCATGTGTGCCATACAAACATTAATAGAAAACCCAAAGCTTAGAAGTATAAGACTTTGGGTTGAATAAAGAGGCATTTACCTTTCTTTTTCTTTATGATCTTGGAGATTTCTTTTTGACAAAAGAGAGTTTTGTCCTTTTAGGTAATAGGAGTTGATAAGGTGTAAGAAGTTAAAAGCAAAATCTCACTATTTCCATTCATCCAGCAAAGCCCTGCAATGGCTGAGAAATCAGCCTGTTGCTGCTGCTTCTCCTATCATCTGTTTGCAGAAGTTCATTACTTAATTCCCATTCGTATTGCCTCTGTGGAGAATAACACTCTGATGACATTTCAGTTAATCATAATCCCCTTCTGTGACAACCTGCCAGCAGCCTTTTTGAAAATAAACTTGCAGAATGAAATTTTTAAAAAGAAGTATTTTTCTTACCCTCATGGAGAAGGGAAAACTGACAAAATGAATATGTAAGAATATTTCACAAATGAAAAAGAAACTCTTCTGGATTTATTACCATTTCCCTCTCAACACTTTATGTGCTATTTTATTGTCTGGCAAATTGTTATTGACATTACTTTACATGTTTACCTTTATCCCCTTTAGAATATAGGACCCCTATTGCCTCTCTAACATGCTTACTAGCAAAAAGGCCAACTTAAATTCCCATGAACTGACTTGAGTATCAAGCAGCTATAGAAGTGCAGATAAAATCATGCCTATGTGAGTGTGCATGCATAGAGAGAATCCTGTGTAAGGTAAGAAAGCAGGAAATACTAAGATTTCAAGCCATTGCTGCTAGCCATCTGAGGTGTGATGCAGTCTGATAAATATGGCCATTTTAATCCAGGTAACATACTAGTAAAGGAATGGGAAAAGGCAGAGTGAATTGGAAAGAACATGAGAAGGTTTGAAGGGCGTGCTGTCAGCAATGAGCTCACAGGAGCCACCACCAACAGTTGAACTTAGGTCATGGCAGGTGTAAATCTGGGTGGAGGCCACTGAAATCCAAGGAAATACTGGAGACAAACCCACAAGCAGACTTCATTGACAAAATAAAAAGTCAAAGGCGGTCTCATCCACAGTGACAGCTTTTGTGAAAGTTCAATCAAAGCTGCACAGTTGTCAGCATTATTTGTTCAAAGCAACAAAAGACAGGATGTTGAACTACATGGAAGTAGCCTTTCTTGTAAATAGCTACAATGCCATCAAGAAGAAGAAATTCAAGTTTCTATCAGCAATGGCATATTGCCAGGTTAAAGTCAGGAAGAATAGCCCTGGGTAGACAAAGCGAACAGCTCTTTCATTAACATGGTGATTTAAACTGTCATGTCTGAGCAAATGTGATGCTTCTTCCTGAAGACCAATCTGTAGCTGATCTTTCCCTCAGAAGTATTATAAAAGTCAAAGACAGTTGCTTTACAAACACTTAGGCACTATTAGCATTGAAATGTATTTCTTTCAGAGAACTTTGATTCCAGCTCTTTCCACAGTGGGCATGAAATTCACAACCCCATCACACCCCCAAGGTCTATCCGACTTCTTCACACAATGTACAGTATAATCACTCTGTACTTCCACTACAGAAGGTGGCCAACTGCTGACTGGTAACCATAGCATCTGCAAGAGCCCAGAAAAAATTTCCAGTGCTGAATGTATGCACAAGTTTGTTGATTTAGCATCACTTTATTTGCCCTGAACAGCATCAATGGGTATGCCTCAAATGTCCCAGTGTTTCATAAGGAAAGAGATGCTGTTCATCACCACATGGAAAACAGCAGATCTCACACAGAAGAATGTTTTTTGTCAGTCTCTTGACTTCTGTAATGTCTAGAAACTGTAATCTCAGGCATTGAAGCTAGGAGTTTTATTTCTTGTATGGGAAAGATTGGTCCTGGAGAGTTTCCATGTTGAAATCACTGGTCATGTGCTGAGTGTTGCCTGACAGGGACTGAGAAGTAATGACAGGCAATAACATCTTTCCAAGTAACCATCACAAAACACAGTATCACAATACCACTGGCTGTCTCAATAAGTGAGCTTTGTACAAGTGGACCATGTGGACAGGGAATTTCTCCCTTTCCTCTCCCTAACAGTAACTTTTCAGCTGATCTGAAGCTTGGGAGAATGTCATTCCTTGGAGAAGGCTGCAGCAGGATGGGACTTTCCCCCTAGACGATCCTGCCTAATGGGATCTACCTCCCCAGCACAGCCCTCCCCAAGGGCCTGCAGACCCTTGTTGACCTCTTATATGCAGCAGTTCTTGTCTGCCTGCTTCTCTCTCCATTACTGGAGTGAGGACATTATGGATGTACCATCACACCAGTGCTGTATGGCAGAATAGAGGACAAAGTGAAGTAAAAGGAAGAGCAAAATGAAGCCAAGTAGCGTCACTGCAGGCAGCATAGTGAGGAGCTAAGGCTGTTGTTATAGATATTTTGACAGAATATCCTCTCAGTTTTAGTTAAAATTTATGACTGTGGGCATTTAGAAGCCTGTTAGTGTTGTGGTGCTGGTATACCCATCCGCTATCAAAAGCTCTCAGGTCCCGACAGTATGTCACACGTGGACATAATCCAAAGTCAGTGACAGTCTAAGACCTGTGAGCTATAAAGCCAATCCTGCATGCTTATTCATACTAGAAAGCTCACATTTCAACCCAAAGCCTGAAAGCAAGGTATACCTCAACATGCAACAAATTATAGATGACTTATGAAGTCTGAGTTCAAGTCTTTTGGACTCCAGCACAAAAAGCTAGCACCTCAGCAGATACTTGGCCAAAGATTCCTTCTTTTCCATGTTTCTTTAAAAAGCAGCACCCTTAAGAATATCAGGAGCCTCAGAAAATACAGTGCTATTATTTTCAATATATTTTGTTTAAAGAGAGGAAACATAGCAAGTACAGATTACTTACCAAGAAATCTAACCCAAAACGTAATGCTGCAAATATGTCCTGGCAGAAATATAGAGTGCACAGGTAACATCTTTATAGGACAAACTTGTTTTGCTTTCTTATAAAACAGTAGAGACACATAAGAATGTTTGACTGACACAGAGAACAGCTGATTCACACAACTCTGGAAATAAAAGCACAAGTTGCTGTAGTTTTGGTCCAAGTGCTGTAGCTATTGGTTACAAGAAATATTAATCTTTGCAGACAAGCATAGGAAAAGCTTAGCAGTTGCAACCTCTCCTTTGGTTTGCAGCCTCCTCCACCAACATGAACCATAATTTGCTCTCAGGAGGCCCAGAGAGAAGTCGTCAGGAGAATGCAAGGAGAATGCAAGCTGCCTCTTTCCTTCACAAAAGCAAAGGCTCCCTACAAACCTCCTTCCCTGTTAAGCAGGGAACACAAAAGTGAACCAGGAATACCAGGCTGGAAGGGGCTACTGGAAAAGCCCAATACATAGGTTTCACAGACACCTCACTGTTTAATCCTCTTCCTGGAGTGATTGGCTGAGGAGTGGTTTCACCCATTGCTCATACTGGAGCACCCTCAAAGGCTCACCTGAGCAAGTCATCCATGAACCTTATACCCTTTGAAGGATCTCTGTTTTAGGCAGCGTATTAGCCATGCCAGAGCCTATCTAGTTTGTTAAAGCTTGGAGTGATGACAACTCACACTAGGGATGAAAATTCATGCCATTGTTACCATATATTTTTCATTATTTCTGTAGCATAATAATTGAACCATAAATACCAGCATTGTTTATATGACTATGACTAACTATACCATGAAACTGAATTGAGGGGGATTTAGATTAGATATCAGGAGAAAGCTCTTCACCCAGAGAGTGGTTGGGCCCTGGAACAGGCTGCCCAGGGAAGTGGTCACAGCACCAAGCCTGCCTGAGTTCAAGAAGTGTTTGGACAATGCTCTCAGGGACATAGTGTGACTCTTGGGGATGGTCCTGGGCAAGGCTGGGAGTTGGACTCGATGATCCTGATGGGTCCCTTCCAGCTCAACATCCTCTATGATTCTATGAAAAGATTGCTTACCTTAACTTACTACATGTTTGCATGACTGTCTTATGTAAGTGCTTCTATTTTCACAGACCAGCAGTCTCTCAGTTTGTTTTTAATTTTGGGGAAACAATTAACATAGCATACCATCTTTTCCAAGAAATTTTGCCAAAACCCAAGTCCCTTACTAAAATTAGATTTCCAGTCAAGAGAATTATAAATATTTCTCTTCTAGCCAGACATTTTCTATTTTGGCATGGCTGCCTTTATTCTGCTGTCTTCCACACTGAGCAATACGAACTGGGACAATAAAAAAAATAGGCAAAGTTTTGCCTTTTATTGAAAAAGTTTATTACTCTGCTGATACCTCTTCAAAACCAAACTTACCTTGTAAAATTGCAGATTTTTAAATATTTGTCAGTATAAGTGGTGTCACTAAGCAAAGCTGGTAATGAATGTGCTTACATCAGCTCTGATAGCATTCATAAATTCATTTAACAGAGACTTCATTACATCTGCAAAATTATATTCAGAAGTAATTACTTCCCTTGCAGCATTCAGTCTACCTTGCTGTTGAATATGATCTTCATATATTAGTATATTACACATTTGGAGAGGAATTGGTGAAATAATTGCTAGTACAGTGAGAGGTGATCATCTTTCATTTTACACTATAGCCTTGCTTTAAAGCCTGGCTTTTAAAAAGACTAGCCAAAGAAGGTAATCTACATGTTAAAAATTGTGTGAAAGATTCAGATATTTTATAATTTAGTTGGTTATGAATAATGAGTAGGCTTTCTGTTTGTAGCACAGCATACAACAGCTATGGGAAATTATGGCACCATGCCTTCCTTTAATTTGATGTTGCTGGGAAAATCTGTGGAAGTTGGCTTAGCATTGATTTTTTAACACTCCAAGGATTCAATAGATACAGATGCACTTTTTAGGAAAGCCATAGGAAATGCCTGACTCTTCATGTGCTTGTTGCCATTTCAAGAGGAAGCCTTGACAGTAAAAAGTGGAGAAGCACTGCATCTGGTAACGAGTTTGGAAGATCAGACCCTCCCTTAGTTGCTATGATCATTAACCTGCTCTTTTACCTGTACATCTCTTCGTCCTGTACATGCTCTGTGATAAAATGTAGCAGAATATTAAGGATGAAGAGCAATGAAGCAATTCTTGCTCTTTCATTTGTAATTGGGATAAACCATTTGTGACTGTAACTCACTTGGCAATGCAGTGATTCACAGAGACCATACTGTTGACTCAAACAGGAGCTCTGAGTAAGGCAAGTGGGCTTGAGCCCCTGTCATCAGAGGACAGAGCAGACACCAGAAACAAAACTGGTATCCTCTGAGCACAGAGCAACTCTGCCAGGATTCCTCTTCTGTACAGCTTATCACGAGTAGGGTGTGGAGGTTTCCATGAACTTTGCAGGACCTCAGAGACTGCTCATTCCTTTAAATAAAGCACCACCTAGGAACAGGGAGCAAGAGAAAGCTTTACAGTGGCTGTAAGGGCATCTTATTACAAAACATTTAATAAGACTTCAGAGGGTGCTTTTTTTTTTCTAGTCTGTGAACTCTTAGGAAAAAATTTAGAAATTGGTTTAGCTCTGGCTCCAGTTATCATATGTAAAGGTTAGGAAGTTGAACTCTGCTCAGTTTTCCTTTCACTTGAAGGATTAGGCTTCAATCACAAGCTGCTAATAAGTTAATCATTACTCCAGGTCACTTTGTTCTTGATTATTAGCTATTGATTGCATTGCTGAGGAGTCTGTCCTACTCAGTTCTCAAAGTCATATCTTCTTCCTTATGTGGGTGAGTTCCCCTTCTCCCTCCCTTTCTTCCTGCATTGCAGGAAAATTTGCACATTGTTAATGTTGTTTTTATCATATTGCTCCTTGTTCCCATTTTAAAAATGATTTTTGCTGTGCAAAAACTGTCTTACAAGCTGACCAGACTAAGTTCCAGTCCTTGTTCCCAGACCATAGCTCCCATTACCCTAGTCCCATTCCCATCACCTAGAGAAGTCAGAAGGGTAGAGCTGTGGTGGTCAAGCAGAGGTTCCTAGAGACTTTATCTCTCAGCCCTGCAGAACGGTTTAGAGACCCTGAGGGCAATACACACAGCCACCTTCCTTGAGTGTGGTCCAGGAAAGAGAAGAACACAGGATCCCCAATCCCTGCTGCTGCATGCCAGCAGGAAAGCAGGATGATCAGGAAGCTAAATAACCCCTCCTGAGCCAATGAGAGGGTTCAGCTACCACCTCTCCAACAGCAGGGTGTTTAATCACAGCCCCAGCTGGCCTAGCTGTGAGTGGGCTGTAGAGATTGAAAATTTCAGGCACCTCCTTCCTAACCTCTTTGCTGTCATACAGAAAGGCAGGATGGAGCCCACAGAAGGAACAAACTCTGGTTTTGCTGTACAAGGACATAACACATTGGCCTCACACTGGTTTCTCAGCAGTCAAATATTTGCCTGGTGGGCTGCCTCCAAAGCCGTTTCCAGCAGCTGGGCTAGACAGCTTCCTGCAGCCACAGAGCTCCACTCCTCCCCTTGCCCATCCCTCCTCTCATACAACATGCCAGAGAGTATTTAAACATCTACACAGAACCTCATGTTTGAGATTTCATCCAAAATACACCCTTCTACCACCCACTCAGAGGAAACTCATTTTATTTGTCTAACAAGAACAAAGGACCCAGTGAATTAACCCTGCCAAGCTTACCGCCAGGGAATCCAGACTTTAACATCCCATTTATAACACCCAAACCCCCCCATTCAGCTAATCCTTACACAGCCCTGATAAATCATCCCACATCAGAGGCATCACAGGAGTAATGACTTTACTTTTACCAACTTTTTTTTTTAAAAAAGGAAAAGAAAGAAAAACAGCCAGTGAAGAGAGGCAATGACTCCTTTTCTTCTTCGCATTCTGGGAAAGCTTATTCTAACAGGTGCTGGAGATATATAAAGCAGGATGTATCAGATTAATATACTCATGTCCTCACCATATTATTAATTACATAGCCAAGGCATTTCAATCTAAGCAATAAAAAGTAATAAAGGGATGACTTCTGTGCTGTTAAATCAGAAAAAAACAACTTGCAGAAAGGTATGAAAGAAAATGCGAGGCAAGTTAGATTTTAAGTCAGACATACAGTTACATGTGCCCTGTAATGCCATTGAAATAATTTTCCTGCAGCTGGCAAACAGATATATCCCTGAGATTTAAATCAGGGTGTCAGAAGCACTGCAGTGGAGGAAGAATTGTGGAGAGCAGTGCGGGTGGCACGGGCAGACCTGTCATCAGCACACCGCCTGCTGCTCGGCGGGTGCCAGCTGTCACTCAACTCACTAAATCCCCACCTAGAAAAACTGAGTAAAGATACTGCTGCTTCACCTACCTGTTTATACAACCTACAGGTACCCCCAAACTCTATAAATAATCTCCTGGACTTTTCATAATCTGTGGCAGTTACACACACATCAGTTTATGTAGTTCAGTGTTGAAAGTAGGACTCTCTAGAGTAATGGTTTCCAAATGCAAAGGGAAAAACATGTGCTTCCAGAATGGATGACTTATTGCAGGTTAACAAAAAATGAAAGAATGGAGAGAGAAGTAAAATATGAATCCAGACCTACAATAAACAGTGCCTCCATCTTGGATCAGCTTGCAGCTCCATTGCTTGGCAGACAGGCAGGCAGGCTTTTCATTTCAAGGCTGCTACACAGAGAGCACACACCATTCCCACGCAAAGATGACTAAAACCCTGACTGTTCAATTTGCCAAGCCCCTCAAATAACCCTAAGTAAATACACTGCTTTCCAGAACCCCCTGAAGGTCAAAAATTTCACAAAGCCTCCATCGTTGTCCTACTGCTAGCTGATTTCCTTCCAGAAGAAAGATCATAGCGACTCTAATAATTTTTTATCCAGCTGAACTTCAAAAGAGTTTTTTATATTTATGTGTCCTTGGGACCAGTTCCCTAACTAGTACATTTTGGTTATGATTTTTTCATATGTACTGTATTTTAAATGTTAATAATGCACAGAAATTGTTTACACAAGTAAAGATAAGGCAAGAATTTGCAAACATGCTGCAATTGACAGTCTTTTACAGCCTTCTTCTTTTGTTTGGATGAGTGGATGGGTGATAAATATTAGGGAAAAATTAAAACTTGCAGGTTTATGCCAGCAGAATGAAGTCCAGGTTGTTACAGCTGCTCTGCCAGCAGCACTTGCTGTGTCTGCCTATGCTGTGGCTGCACTTCTAATGGCATGCTAGGTATATACTCTTTCTTTATTCACTTTGCTCTTCATAGCAAAGTGGCTCTAAATCCACGTTTTTCAATTGTACACATTAAAAAGGGAGAATAGTTCTCATTCCTGCACTGCAATTGCTTCCAGCTCCCTGCCCATCTGCTTGGCTTCTGGCCTGAGTACGTTAGAGCACAAGCTGTGCTGTGGGCCCCTTCTTCATCCCTCATGCACCGTAGATCTAAGATTCAAGCCCATTTTTGTCACCCTTTGAAAGCATGTAGGGTCACAGAGGACCCCAGGTTCAAAGCTGGGAAGCAGATCCTCATGAAGAAAGCATTTCACTATCACATTCCCTCCGCAGAATGGATGCTAGCATGGGAGCCTAAATTTAAATCTGACTGAAACTTTCCTAGCATTCTGGGATGCTTGCATATGGCATTTTAGCATTGTCTATTAGGGAGACAGGATGCACTTTCTTACAAAGAGGAAAACATCCTGAGAGCCTAATCAGAAGGAGTACAAGGTTGCATTAAAATTTCTGGTAAATTCATTTTGGTGCTGGGAGAAATACACAGACATCTCTCCTGAAGGAATGTGTCTGTTAGGATTGCACATCTAGTTCTTATGCTCCCTCCCATGGGAGGAAATGCAGTGTTTCTTTTTTCCCCTCATCCTGAGGATATCTTCATTATGTTCTACTAAGAGCTCATCTTTACATGACGATGTTGCTAATGAAAGCCTCTAGGCTTCAAAGGGCTGAGTCTCAAGAGCTCTATGATTAAATATAATAATTTGCAGTTCTGCAGTACCTTCCATCTGAAGATCTCAGCTGTTTGTACAGATTCCTGTGAATTAAGCTCAGCCTCTCACATGTGAGCTATTTTTGATAAATAATGAATACCCTAGTAGCAAGGACACTTTCCCAAGAGGACAGAAACAGTTTTGAGCACTTCTGACTGGGCTGAGAACTGGCCCCAGGAGCCCAGTGTTCTGCAAAGGTCCTCTCTGCAGAAGCACAAGCTCCCAACTCACCTTCTAGCAGTTTAGGAAAGAAAAGGCTGACCTTTTCTCAGCTCTCTGAGAGAAAGCTATACATATTGAATCCCAAATATATGAATATGCCTCCTGGAATACTCCCAAGGCGGTGGATTTAAGACTCATGTATCCTCAGCACTTCCTGGATGGTTCTTGACTGGTTCATCAAAGGCAGAATATAGGAAGCTCCATCTTATAGTTTGTTCAAGTCCCATTAGAAAGAAAATTTAACTCTGGCCTTGTGCTGTGCATGGGGTGCTGATGTCCAACACAAGGCTCTACATTTTGTGTAGTCCACTTGATGTCATCCTTCATGATTAAATAATGCAAGAAAAGTTACAGAATGGTCTGACAAGGCATATTTCTTCTCCTTCTGCTGTGTCTTCTGTTTGGTTACCGCTTCTCCACCGGGGTCAATCCACCACACCCAATGGTCTGCAGGTTGTGGAAAAGTCCAGAGAAGCCGAATCACAGTAATTAGTGGGTTAGCATTAAGAGCATGTTGCTGAATAATACAATGAATCAATAAAATAGGCATCAGTCATGAAGGCTTTTTCAGGACTGTTTGATATGTGCTAGAGGCAAAATAACAAAATTTCTTTCAGCAAGATGGGAAGAGAAACACATGGTTGTGACAGGGCAGCTGATGAGATCCTGCTGGAGGGAGAGGTCTGAGACACGTGCATGTCCAGACAGCTGTAGGGAAATGCATTCACTCAGCCAATGAGAAAGACTATCCAAAGGTCAGGGGGTAGCTAAGCAACAGAAAGGAATAAATCTCCATCACTTCCAGCTGGAAATAAAACAAACAGAAAAATAGATTTCTGGTATTTAATCGCAGTATTGTCTAGTGGGCAGGCAGCAAAGCTATGGGAGCAGGCTGTGTCTAGCTTTACTCTGTTTGTGGGGTAGTTATGTGACATTAGGCAAATGAACTGGTTTTTGCCTCAGTTTCACCATCTAAAAAATGTATGCAATACACCTTACCACCGTAGCAGGGATGGGAGCTCTCCATTTCCACAGTGCTTTAAGACTCTAAGAGGTAAGACCTCTGAGACTTTAAGAGGTAAAAAAAGCAGTAGAGGTTCAGATTAACATAGTTATTTTCTGTTTGTTTCCAATAGGTAGATACACTGTAGGAACCATTCTGACATGTGTTAGTGTAGGTGGAAATGACTCATTTGAAAATGACTGGAAGCTAGCTGCTGTAGACTGGCTGCTGCTGCAGTCCTAAATAAATCTCATAAAACTGATCTTGAAAAATGAAGTAAATGTTGCTGCTTTGTTAGTAATTAACTTAATATTTAACATGTGTACATATCTTAATTTATACACATGTGAACATACATACACTTTTAATTACTCATATAATGAACAGTTAACGCCAAAGAGGGATCCCATGTTTATTTCCTCAGTGTATTTACCAACACCATAAGACAACCTAGAAAATATCATACAGAAATTTCCTGAACATTGCCTACTTGCTTTTTAAAGGCCTGTTATATCCAGAAGGTGTTTTACCATCAAATATATTGCAACAGTCTGGACAAAAATGTAAGTGATAAAACTAAGGCTCAGACTAAGACTAGAAAAACGAAGGAGTTAAGATTAGAGTTTTATATCCAATTTCATCAGGGATTCTCTGACTTCCTAAGGAAGAAAGAAGAGATTGCTGTGCCAGGTCACAGCTGGGATGAGCTCCTATGAATGGCCATACCCAACAAAAAGCTCGTGCCAGCTGCTCCTCAGGGCATCTCCATTTCCTTATTTCCACATGGTACTCATGCACATGCCGTACAAAGTAGTTATCAAGTACTTTATGGGCTGAATTTGTATTTTCAGATCTGGATCATTCTCTTTAAGATAGGGGCTGCAAAGTGTCTCCACAGGCAGGCAAAGAAGGGCACATAGTAAGTCACAGTCAGCATTTCTTTCCATTGTAATAAGGATGTGTGTAATGATTTCAAAAAAGTGAATATAAGCTACTACTTGCAATGTTTTCTTCTGGCCTTGACAGCTCTTAGCCAGCACAGCATCACAGGACAGCTGCAGCATACAGCAATACATGGTAAACAAGGAGGTTCTTTTGTGGAATAGCTCCGCTAGGCTCCATCCAGGTTCCCAGACCTGGAGCGTCCTGGAGACACCTGAGCCTGTGGCTGCCTGCATGGCCCTGCTTGGGAAGGGGACACACGTGCCTGGCAGGCTTGAGGTTCCGCTGACCCCTCTGACCAGAGAAGGCAGTGGCAGCCACCCGCAGCCAAGAGGAACAAGCTGTGCACCTGCCCACCTCAGGGAGCAGACAGAACAGGGCATGTGAGCCCACTCGATTTCTTTTCACATCCCAGGCACATGTCTTCTCTTGCCCGTTCCCACATGCCATACAGTATGCAGATATTAAAGCAACTGCTAAGAGACAGCTAGTCAGAGATTCACTCATTTGTGTCACACCTGACGTTGGCAGAAGCAAGCTTGGAGGTGGAGGCAAGGACGTTTCAGTGGCAGCATTTCAATACCAGCTTTAAAAAATCAGGGCTTAATGTTTCTGTAAATTAAAACAGCCTAATTAGTCAATAGGTTATGAGTGTTTTTCGGCTAGGAAGGGACTGTAAATGCAAAGCCCTGCTCTGAGGCCCAAGCTCGGCAGCTGATCATACACATAACAAATCTCCCCTTACAGAATGTCAGTGGGTCAAAATACTGGAGTGCCTGCAGATAAAGCTGCTAAGCTCCACTCCAAGCTAGCTCCTGCTACAGATCCCAGGGGAGTTCATTGAATAAACCTTCTGCCATTGTCCTTGGAAGGAAGGAAAATTTATTCTGTTAACCGTAAGACTACAGTTATTTTATCTGTTTCACATTCATGCACTTTCATAGTGCTTCATGCTCCCATTTGAGATTCACTTGCATTGGAAAGGATCTCAGAGAAACTAGGGAGCTACAGAGATGGGATTATGTTTGTATTTTGAATTTACCATGAATATTTTTGCAGTTTCAAGCCCTGTAGTGTCTAGAGGTCACTTACTCAGCACACCTAGAAACACAGAGCATGAAGCAGCATTTTCAGAGGCACCCAGTTTCCAGCTAAGTCAATGGAAAACAGTAATTTCTTTAGCTCTTTGTTACAACAAATCTTGCTGTAAGTTTTCAACTCCCAAACATCTTGAGAGGAGAGAAGTGGATGCACAAAATGTGGCTCTGAGATCCACCCTAAAGGCAATGTAATCACCCTAGAGGATATGATTGCAAAGACCAGAGCCAGCCTTCAAATTTGAACACTCCCTGAACTGAAGAACCATCCCACAGAAAGCCTGTGACTGACTGTTCTGCATAAATACTCTTCCAAATACTTTTGGTAGCCGAGACGTCACTCCCATTTTGACATGTGAAGTAAAATGACCCACCCAGAGCTGTGTGAGTGGGGGGCAGCTGGGCATACGAATGTGTGATTTGCTAAAATAAGATAAGCCCTTGAAAACAGCTTGATGTAATCTTGCAGTGGGTTGATCAAGCCTTCTAACAAGAAACTCTTATTTTTCCCTTGTGTCTGGCCAGGAGCATGCTATTACTAATGATGAAAAAAGGACCCTCTTCCTTCATTGATTTGTCCGTGTGATAAGCATCCATACAGATGAGATTTCAGGCACTGTCACTGTTTCCCTAGCCTACGTTTGCTTTTCCTGCTCCAGGAAGGTACATGAGAATGATCAGAGAAGAGAAAGTGCTTTTCGTTCCAATGATCTGTGAGGGATAAAGAGAGAAACCATTTAGAAAAAAACTATCCTCAGCTGGAAAGCAGAGACTTATTCTGAGAAAAGACAATGTGAAGAGAAATCGCTAAACTTCTGCTGAAAATAATGAAAAACACCTGCTATGTAGCTCCCTAAGGAGACTAATTAAGTGAGAAAGGTTGGTGCTTATTGGAACTTACAGACTCTCAGCAAAATTTAAGGTATTATCTCTCACATGACTTATTTGCTTGCTATTTTAGGAACACATATTTTTCCTTTGTTACACTGATTGGATGACAAGATTGATTGACTTTCTATGTTACTTTGAGTGACTCACATATATCTATGCCCTCCTAAATAGGTATGCACCAAATTATTTGCGCCTTCTGCACATCAGTGTCCCAAAACCTCATTCCTATCTTCAGCCTGCCACAGGAGCAGGGTGAACTCAACAGATGGCTTCTTTCCTTGTACAAATACGAAATCATTGTAACCTTTTTTTTTTTTAATTTAGGCCCCATACTTTAACTTTCCTTCCATTTAAAATGGTGCTATTTACCTATCTCACAAGCTGTTCAAATAATTTTGAACATATGCAGGGTGCTTTGCAAATGCAGAAAATGACAGTCTCAACCTTGCGGAGTGTAATATAGAAAGAATTAAATCACATAATGGAGAAGAGAAAAAGGACAAATGTGCAAGCAAGCAGAGTAATCCTACTGCTAATGCATACCTAACTGGCTAGTTCCATAATGTTTGCAACGTTTATTTGGCGATACTTTTTTTCAGTTCATTGTACTACTTTATTAGCTGATGCTTTTCTTGCCTCTGTAATCCATGGCAATTCACCTAGAACATATGGTGCATGATGAGTGAGAGGAGGGACTGGTTGCTATCATGGTTAGTGGTGAATGAACATCAAACTGCTTGAATAGATACTGTACCAGTCTGAGACACAGATTTTGTATGTGACCTTAGTTAGGTTATTCAGACTCTTCAGAGATGGTCAGTAGTTACATGTTTATTATTTTCCAGGTGCCTGCATTGAGGCTTTGAGATTACAGGAGGAATTGAAGAACTAAAAAAAAAGCAAGCTGGAGCTACAGCATACAAGGTGCTGTGAGTCACCAAGCACTGTGGAACATGCAGTTCCACTCTAATATGGATACTTGAGTGACTCCTCTTCAGCTTCTGCTCTCCAGTCCTCAGTTCTACATTCATGAAATACAGCTCCGCATTCATGAAACACAGGTAGTGCCCTGCCATCTCCACAGGGAAGAAGAAAACAGATGAGTTAGTATTTGTGAGGCACACAGTTACTATAGCAATAAGCAGCACAGGAAAACTCATGAGCAAAGTAATTGCCTTCAACACAGATTGTATGCAGTCCATAAGGCAAGGAGACACACTCCGAACAATGAAGGGGAAAAACACTGAGCAGCTGCTCATTAAGTGAGCATCATCCATCTTGTGCGCTGGGTGCAGCAAGGGTCCTGTGGAGTGCTGTGCAGCCATACAGTTCACAGTGGTCCCTTAACACACACATGCAGGCATCCTTAACCCTGCTATTTCCAGCTATTGAAGGCCTGGCTTTGAAATCCTGTTGGTGAGGACAGAGAGAGCGCAGAACATAGTTACTCAGATTATAAAAGTACAAATTTCATGTTGTAGCATCAAGCTGTTACATACCACCCGTGACACTTGGGCCCCCTACACAGACCTCTGTTACTTACACCAAGGAAATAACCGACTGTGATAACAATCCCTCACCTTTGTGATGTGGGGCAATGGGAAGGTACAGAAAGTTTGGCTTTCTTGAGGGAAGTCACTTACTTACAGAAAAAGATTCTCCACCCATTTTTTTCCCTGTCCCTTCTTTCCAAATTGTCCATACACTTCCTTCTTTTTCTCTCTCCTTGCCCAGTTTTGTCTCTGAATTTATGTGTGTTCCTATTGTCAGCTTCACCCATGTTCCGGCCAGTACCCAGTTTCCTATCTAAGCTGTCTTGTACAATTTTGTTAGTCATCCCAGCCAGTTTCCTAGTTGCCTCTCCTAAACAATGGGAACACTGCCTCTTGACTTCTTGTAAACTCTGTCTTTCTAGCTCCTAATACTTACTATCTTTGCCAACTCAGTTTCGGATTCCTCTTCCCCATCTCTTCTGATTCAGTTTTCATGACCACCCATTAGTTTCCATTTTCAGGTTTCTCCTAAGAAGTCGATTGTAGCAATTCTGGCTAACAAAAATACTTGGTATGGTGAGATGAATTAAAAGTCACATGTACTGGCAGCACTGCAAACTTTAACAAACATATTTTTACATACTAAAAATGCCCAAATAAGTACTGAGATTAACTCCTGTTACAGGGAATTGTTGCAAGTGCTCCATTATGGCAGTTTTCTGTGATTTTAGTAGGATGCTTTGCATATTCTGAGCGTGAAGAAAATCTCTGCAGGCACTCAAGTAATTAGCTCTAGGTGGCTTTCCTTAAAGACAGTTTCAAGGAAGAAAAGAAGAGCACTTTACTAGAAACTGCAAACTACATAGCTTCATTTTGGTTTATGGTTCCTGATGAAGAGTGTTTCTTAACACTCTCTGACTTGGCTCCCAGGAGCAGGCTGGTAATGAGGTGCAAGGGGGAAAAGTGTCCTTGTGACCCAATCCTTCCTTCCACTTTCAGGACAAAGCCCTAAGAAGGTGAGGGTAGCCAGACAGTGCCAGAAAAGGCCAGGCTTTCACTGCCGGTAAGGGATGCTTAGCGAAGGGCAAGCACAGGGTTATTTTTCCCAGGATACTCTCTAGCAAGATGCAGCTTAAGGACCCCTTCAGCTTTGTTGTACTTGCATCCACTGACCCGCCCTTGACAGACCTTTCTGTCACAAATATAGCCAAGAAATTGAGTTTTGTTTACTTGGGCTTTTTTATGAATTCTTTTTTTTTTTTACATGGATATTCTTTCAGCATCCAGAGCAAACCAGAACAATGACAGAAAGCACTGTTCTCTGTACTTTTTGAATGTGTGGCCTGGCTGGGCTTGATGCATCAGTATGCATGTTAAGTGAATACAAAACTGTAAACACTCAAGAGGATAAGGGAAAGAGGGATGCGGGGACAGTGAACTGACCTGAAGAACAATGAGAATGCCCACCGTGACGACTGAGTAGTTCATTACAGAGAGAGAAAAGGGTGCTTCTGAGAACAGAAACAATCTTTGTGAATGCTTCTTGCCTTATTTGCATTCAGCACGTCCAATCTGATGCCCTAGTCCGGGTATTGGAGAAGCAGCCTCCAGAGTTTCATGTAACCATTTCAGCTGCCAAATTAATTTTTGCAGTTTACAGCTAACAATCCATCATACACTACTCAGTGTTTAACTTCTTTTGTTTAGATCATTTGGATAATTAAAGTACCACAAATTCCATAGTGTCAGCAGGTCTCAAACAGACCTCCTGCTGGCTCTGCAATCTCTTTCAGAGATCAAAAATTAAAACAATGAATAATACTAGAAGAAGGAGTCCAAGTAACTCATATTTTATGTTTCATGCTTTCCTAATGACAAGGTCATATAGTCAGCAGTGTGATCAATGCAAATACAATACGCCTTTGGAAAAAGGCCAAAGTCTGCCTGTGGAAAGGGCAATCAAGGGAACGCTTTCATAATAACGCACTTTATGGGTAGATAGCAGAGATCCCAAAGCTCTTTACCGAAAGGAATAAAAGACCGGTGATTCAAGTTACCAAGTTAAAATACAAGTCCATGGCAAGTCCCACGTAGGCATGATGTCCTATTCTTTGAACACACATTTCTCTCTCATGCATACTATGTTTCTGTCAGCATCATTTTCTATGGCTCAGAAAGACTAACCTCAGCAAATATCTAGAGCTAGCAACTGTTCTGCATTCAGCTGACATGCACATGGCCGTGGTATGCCTGGCCAATCACTGCTATCTCTGCTAAGATGTAGGCAAAAAATAAAATAAATCCACAGATGTTAAATTGTTTCAGCTTGCCTAACCATTTGAAATAATTAACTCTGCAGACTATTTTTGACTAAGTCTACAAAAACTACATCATTCCTTCCTATTGCTTGTTCCTTGCTTATTATATATATTACATCTTTCAAAATCAGTGCCAGTGTACAAATTCTGCAGCATGGGACATCCTCAGCAAGCAAACTCCCTGCTTTACTTAGTCCCCTCTATGAGTTTTCATGATTATGAGCAAGATGCTTCTTTTTGTCATCAGAAGTCTGTCCACATGAAAAAGATTTTGAAACCAGGTCAGATTTGCATTTTCAAAATATAGGTAGAGTAAAAACAGTTGATGACAAAGGTAAAAATAGGGAAGGATAAAGCAAGGCTGTAGTGAAAACTAAAAAGCTAGAGAAAGATGGACTGCAAAACCCAACGGAGCTCTGAAAAACCTCTGGAAGCAAACTAGGAGTTTCTGTTAATTTATAAGACTGCACAAAGGAACACTGGTGGAATAGGCTGGGGGCTTTATGACTCTTGGGTTGGTATTAATAAGAATAAACCAGTCCAGTACTTGGCTATTTTTTTCTGTCCTTATGGCACACAGGACCCACAAAGAACACAGGGAAGCCAGAGCACTGCCCCCACACTCCAGGGGAACAGAGCTCAAGTTTAATATGCTCTGGTGACCTTAAAATAGGGATTCAATATAAAAGCATGGTAGAGTTTGTGAGTAAATGCAACTGCCTACGTAGACAATATTTGTAATCACATCTGCACACTTCTGGCTCTACCACTGACCACAGGCCACTGGAGTGCAATTACACATTCGCATGCTACAGCAATCAATACACTCACTCCCTAAGGGTAGGCTCAAAAGTCCCACATTTGCACAGCTTTGTTGGCCTGCAGGGCCAACCAGCTGTGTGCCTGTGCAACACAGGCTCCCCAATGAGCCGATCCCACCTCCCAGCCCCAGCCCCAGCCCCAGCTGTTACCCCTGCCCTCACTACAGGGAGCCAGCAGAAAGCAGCCAGGGCAACATCACTCACCAGATCTCCAGCCATCCAGGGATTTTGGGAAGGACTTAGCTCCTCTTGTTTGCTTAGTCACCTGCAAAATCAGGCATCAGGGTGCCTGGACGACTTTCACATTGCAGCTGCTAGCTGTGGAAAGATTACTCACTGGTTGTTCTTCTCTTCTCAGGACTTCAGTGCTGGTTGTCACAAAAAAAAAGAGATTATGTGCTGTTTGTAGTACCTCACTAGTGCTCCCAGAAGACACTATGCTCTGTTCCTTGTAGTTGCCAAGTAATGGGCATTTACAAATAACTGGTAATGCTCTTACAGACTTTGGAAGGAAGCTGAAGATCAGAAAGAAAAGTGTTTTGGTCTGCATTGTCATTTTAAGGTGAGTTCTGGAATCGTGGATTTCGTTGGGTTGAACATAAAATCTGCATTCTTTGCCCTCAGATCATGAGCATAGTCTACATAATGTGAATTTTGAAAGCTCATACAAAGAAATCAAATGTAGTTAACACACCCTCCCTTTTTAAAGTCTCTCATTTTTTTTTCCATTTTTTTTTAAATTTTTTTGATTCACCACTGCTGAAACTTCTGTTCACTGGACTTTTCCTCCAAATATCAGGAGGCTAAACTGACACCCAGTAAGTTGGAAGTGGATGCAAAGGCCATAAATACTGGCAGTAAGGTAAATCATCATAACATTAGCAGTTTGTGGTCAAGACATAGTGCTCAACTTGAATAGTAAAAGAGGGGATGCAAAAAGGCTCTTCCTTTGATAAGTCCAGGGTTAAAAAGCTTGGAACTAACGAAAAAGTGTTTTTAAATATGAAAAACTGAGGTTTGCATTCAATTTCTGTTTGATTCTCTTCACTGTTTTTTTCTGGAAAGCTAGTTTCCAGTCTTTAGCTCCAACATTACCAGTTGCCTTTTCCTACATTATATGCTCTTTCATATAATTTCTTTTTCATATGGCAGTCTTTCTTCAGCTGTCTGTAAGCTTCAGGGCTGCTGAACCTGGTTCTTCCATTCCCATGCACAGTGCAAGGCTCATATGCAGCTCGTAAAGCAATATTACAAGCTTGCAGCATTCACTTTGGACAGTTATAGAAAGAAGACAGGGAGAGTATGAGATGGACCAGATTGGTTTAAAGTATATTTACATTTGTTTAAAAGTGTCTAAGGGAAACATGGGAATTCCTTTGACCAGCCAACCATCAAGAGAAGCACAAGGAGACAGCTCTGCATATAGAAACATGGTATAGTCTTTGAGCACAGAGGTTAAATAGACAGTGATGATCCTTCCTGCCCAATACAAACACAAAGAGCTCAACAAAAAATAGTCTTGCTCTAATAACTGTATCCAGTCCTTTATTAGCAGTGGTGATCTATCAGGAAAGTGAAAGAGGCGTAGTTTGGAGACGCATGTGATTCTGCAGAATTAAAACAACAAACAAAAAAATCCTATTTTCCTTGTGTAGCATGAAAGTCACCCTCCAGAGCCAGACCAGTTTCATGATGCTATTGAGCACATTGTCACTATGAAGAATTTACGTATGGAGTATTACATTCACCAGTCTCTAGCAGAATGCCATGCAGAGCCCAATCCATTCATCCATCTATCTATCCATCCATCCTTTGTGGGGAGAAAGGCCATTTGAACAGGTGTAAATTCCATACCTGAAGTAAACAAGACAGACACATTATACTCACCTTACACATGGATGTAAAACCTGGGCTGTAATAACAAAGCACATGTGTGTATATATATATATGTGTGTGTGTGTTGTTTAACCCCAGACAGCAACTAAGGCCCGCACAGCCACTCATTCACTCTGTCCCAGTGGGATGGAGGAGAGAACTGGAAGGGTGAAAGTGAGAAAACTGATGGGTTGAGGCAAGGCACTTTAACAGGTAAAGGAAAAACTTCAGGTGCAGGCAAAGCGAAACAACCACTTCCCATGGGTGCGCAGGTGTTCAGTCATCTCCAGGAAAGCAGGGCTCCATCATGCTTAATGGGGAGACAAATGAATCCCTCCAAGCCATCACCAGCTTCTTCCTTCTTCCCCCAGCTTTGCATGCTGAGAATGGTGCCATATGCCACGGGATAACCCTGTGATCAGTTGTGGTCAGCTGGCCCAGAGATGCAAGCCTGGAGCTTGCAGCATTTGCTAGTAAGCTTGAAGTGGCAGATTCGAAATTTCTTCTGGGAGACACAAACTGGGAGAAGAATTTTTGAAGGGTTCCCACCACCACAAAGTGTTAAACACTTTTTTTGCTTGGAGCTGTCAGCAACAGGAAAGAACATTTCAGTTGGGGCGTTTGACACATAATGCATGAAGCACCATGAGAGAACCTTGAAACTGTGGCCCCAGAGGGAGCCCTGCCTCGAGAATTAAAGCATCTCCACAGGATGGAGATAGGATCGAGCAGAGGAGGGAGGGTTGGGAGCATTGCCAAGGAGTAAGGTATAAAGGCTCAGGCAAGGCTTTGCTGGGAATTGGTGCTCAGGGGATTCTTAGCCTGCTAGGTAGCCTTTCCCACAGCTGTGTCTGCTCCAAGAGGTTTTGTACATGAGTTTAAAATGGGTGGGCCTGTGAGGCCCGATGCTTCTCTTGCTGTATTTTGCTCCCACTCTGTCCTTATAAGTCATGAGGAGGAGTGAGGAGCATACACCACACTCACTCACCTTCTGATGCCTTCCCAGGCTGCCTGAGTCAGCCCTGATCTTCACTGCTGTGAGAGAGACAGGGAAGCAAGGAAACCACAGCACCCTCAAAGGAAGATCAGCCAAGCATGCTCCACTGTATGACTTCCACAGCACCAATAGTGCCTCATGCCAAAGTTACAGGAAGTTTAATAAAGCAATGTGGTTGAAATTCAGTGGTGAATTGGCACTGTGTACACTCCCACCTGGGTGCTTCTAACAGCAGTTGACTATGTTTCTGTCCTTACAAGCCTTCCCTCCTTGTGCCTGGTTAGAACAGATCAGTTTCTCCTCCTGTGGGTTTCAGAGGAAGCTGGCTGTGGAGAACTCTTTGCTGGGCACACAGAACCTCAAGTTACCAATACTAGGCCAAAGCATCCTTTTTTCTTTTTTTTTTCTTTGGTGGAAAAATCCATTGGCAAGAGCCAGGAAAACTATGTGGTTTCTGCAATAGCTTTCTGTCTTATGATTTTAAACCATTCTTCCACTCCTGAGGCTCACAAGCCAGGTTTTCAGCAGAGCAGGCTTGCCACGAGTTCTGCTTCTGGCTGCTGCTTTTTTGAAGGATCATTTTAAGAGGAAAAATAAGATGGTATTAATTTGAAGCAGATTCCCAGCTGGTGTCCACAAGCAGAAGCCCATAGTTAGGTCTCCAGTCACTACACCTTCTTTCTTTCACTGGATGCTTTAAGCTGCCCAGTGGGGGAAGGAAAAGGAAGGACAGCTGCAGGAAGGTGGTTGAAGTCCAGGTCTCAAAGACTTAAAAATTCCTCATTTCAAATTGTGCTTAGCAATTTTGCATTGACTCAGAGTTTGTACCTTTCCTGTTGAGTGTTATTTTTCCACAATGCTGAAAAAAAAATTAAATGTGGCTATGAAAGTGTGTCAGGCAGGTTTTCAAGTTTTTGTGGGAATTTGTCTTCCTTTTACCCCATTTGAAAAACAGCAATCACCAGAATAAACAGCCTATTCAGTCTTCGGAAACATCCATATATCCTCAGATTTTTTTCAGGGGATTTTGTGCTATTTTGATAGGCAAATGGCTGCAGTTTTGTGCTGTTAGTCTGACACATAAATAGCAATACAGACACCCACCATGCACTGGGAAGATGTTTCTGTCTCATCACAAAGAGGACTGAGATCCGAAGGTACCAGATTGCTACTGTGTAATATCCTGGTGCATCCAGAGCAGCCACGTGTAGCTCAGGACTCCACACCTCAGGAAGGATGTAGCAGAGTTAGAGAAGGGCAACTAGAACATCTGAGAAGATGGAGGAGCTGCCTTAAAAGAGACTCAGTCTAGTGTTACTGTTTGGAGAGAAAATCAAGGCTGATTGTGATCAAGGTTTATAAAACTATGGAGGCAGTAGATTAAACAAGGCAAGAGCACTCAATGAATCCAGTAGGAGATCCATTTAAATTAGTTTTTCAAAAGTTCATCTTTACACAGAGAATGGGGAACTTCTGGCCCTTCTTGCCACAGAGGGCGTGCAATCAGAGAGCATTAGCAGGTTCAGAAAGGCAAGACAAATTTGTGGACAACAGGTTCATATATGGATACAGGAAAGGTATTTGCAGGTCTGTGCCCTCTAGCACCCCAAAATAACAGCTGCAATTGCTAGAAAAGTTCAGAGGGGAGTGAACTACAGAAAGTGGCCAGGTCCACACATCCTCTCTGAATAGGATCTCCTGACATTGCCAGAGACTGGGCTAGGTGGAACACTGACCTAATCCAGCAGGACATTTTTCGTGACTACTCTCTGTTCTTAATGGGAAAATTACTTTAACTAAAAAGGCTTTTAGAGTTAGAGATAGGTGTAAGTGATACAGGTTACCGAGTAAAAAGGGATCCTTCTACAGTCAGACCTCCACTGAAATCCTGCAATTATGCAAGGTGGGTTCTTTTGAGAGGTCTCAGAGTAACAACACAATTCTCACCATGAAAACATGCTTCTAGCCAGCACATTAGAACTCCTGTGCTGCTGTTGCTGCACAGAAAGGGGAAAAAGTAGTCTTTTGAGGGTATTGGTGACAAAAATTAAAAAAGAAAGCACACCAAAACAGTTGCCCTTGGAGAGTTTTATACCAAACCCACAATCTCTGTGAAGGTGAAGAATGAAAACCAGGGGAGAGTGAATCAGGAAACCCCTGGGCCCACTGCTCTGCTGTTAAAGCAGTATCCAACCATGTGTACTGTATAGCTGCAGTGCATCTGCAGTGATTGACACATCTCTAGTCTTTTTATTTATTAGAGTTCACTCTCTAATCACCTTCTCAACAGAAATGCGGGTTCTGAGTTGCTCTTACGCACTTGAGACATCCCTCCGACTTAGGAGGGTACAGACTGACCATACCAACTGCATGCTGCAGGGCAGGAGCTTGTCATTGTTGCTTGTCTAAGAAATGTCATTCTTTGTTGTTGTCATGGTATTTTACCAGTTGCATGAATAATTAGCTCCCTGTAGACTTGGTATTGCCAATCCCAGCAATCTTTAATGGCTTAATTAACAAAGTCTTAGAACAAGAAGCATGGTGTTCTTTGCTGTCTGAGCCACTGTATTTTACCTTCACTCACGTCCATGTTCAAGCAAACTTGGGAACAAGCAAATGAACAAAAAAAGACCAGTCATTAAATGTATAGTTTCCAAGTGATATTCTGTGGCAGGTTTAATGGAAACAGAGGGAAATGTAAACTTTTGGATCCAAATCAGAAAGAAGGATCAGTACATCCTCTATCTTACAAACGGGTAATGCTTTCAAAACTACAGAGTGCATTCAGTTCTTCATTACTACCTGTCCTTTCCTAGATAATAAAAAACTGCATGTTTAGCAAGGCTTTACTGTGCCATATCCTTATATTTTGTTGTTATAGAGACTTATGCAAAATACTCCCCCAAAATTATTTTTAGCTTGCTATCCTCATGTTCATTACAAGCAGATTGGAACAAGGCCACCTCCTTCATAAACAAATCAAAACAAAGAAAGGGTAAAAAATAACCCTCCAACCATGAGTCATACTCTTGCCTTCCTGAAAACATTGAACCCAATATTACACACCACTGCCTTAATAAGGGCGTAAAGTAGTTAATCTGTCTTTGGACTAGGTAGCATGACATGGAATTGCTGGCCGGTGTATTCACAGCCCACCAGAGAATGGGTTGCAGATAAAATGAACAGACCCCTCACCTCACTAGTAAGCTCAAATGTCTGCTTGTTGTTCTAGATAATACATCTTTGTCTGCTGTAAAGTACACGTCACCTGTACCCCACTCAGGAGCAGTAAACACTTACTCATTGTAATGAAGAGGATGGCCTCTGGCAGATTAATTGCTCTGATTCCCCTCCTCCCTAAGTAAAACAGAGCTTCTCATTTTTTTCTGGATATGTTATTTCAGTACTTCATCCAAACACTTGGCAGAGGGACAATTGCCCTAGATACTGCTTAGAACACTAAGACCAAGGTCCTCAGTTTATTTAATATTTTTGTAAGCTTGGTTTAAATAAACACAATACTTTACAGAACTGTTTTTTCAAAGAATCCTCTCTGTGATTTTTTTAATGATTTTGCTTAATTTTCTCCTTTCTGTTTTGTTAAGCCATTAAATAACACAAACCTTTCATGAAGATATTTCCGTTCTTGGCTGCTGCAAAGTTCTCCCAGCAGCTGCAATTTGAATTACTTATGGTCATGTCGCCGACTTTGAGTAAGCCTGGCATCCATGACAGCAGAAATGCTGTATGATCCATACCTGATGATTTACACTAGTCCTGAGCTTACTTTCATGCAATGCCAGGACTAGCTGAAATCACAGCCATGCAGTAAGCTTTTGATAGCACTGTGGGAGAACTTGCTTATCCTTTCTGCATGCTTGGCATGGAATTCTGGGAAGGCCATGGAGGACTATGGGTGGTCTAAGGCATTACCCTGCAGCTCCTTTATAGAGCAGTGTAGTATGCCCACTTGACCATCTCAGGCAACTGATCCAAGCTACAGCAGGGTTTTGTGTACAGATGGCAGCTAAAGTAGGGCAACACCTGTGCTCTAGCTCAAGTTAACATTGCAGAGAGAAACACTTTTGAAGCAATAGATAAAGGAAGTTTGAGAAGCCATATGGTCAAATGATGACAGAGGAACGGGCTGGCCGCATTGGGATTATCTATCATCAGCCCCAAGTGGGACATGGTTCAATGAGTTACAGGTGAACGTCCATGTGGTTTACTTTAGTGTTCTGCAGAATGATGCTCATCTTGAAGAACAGTTAGGGAAGGCTAATACAGAAATACTTTTTTTTGAAAGCTTTGGGTGGAAGGTGTGCTGTCCTACGTGTTACATTTGTTTCCTGTTCTCAATATTGCCAGAACATATGCATGGGTAGCCCCAAGTGATGGTGCTTTCTGCTTTCACTTCAATGACAACTGTCTGTTCCACTTCATCAGTACAGGATGCTGGCTTCTCCTGTAACACAAATCCTCTTCGTAGCCCAGGCACCAAGCATAGTGGGACAGGCTCCAACACGAGAGATTCAACAACTCTTTGCCTCTGGTCCCTCATGAGCACAGCCATGGAGTTTATAGCCTAAGCAGTAAGAGTCTGAATGATGGAACCACACCCAAGGACACCACTCTCCCAATAGCACATGGGATTGGAAGGAGAAGCTGAGGTCTTCCCTGGTTGTACAGACAACTTCAGGGGCTGGGCTAGTACTTATCCCTACCCTACTCTCTTATGCAATTGTATAACACTTGTTTTGCTATAAACTCTCTTTGCTACTTGCCTTTTTCTTTTCATGACAGTTTGTAGCTATGTCCTGTGGAGTGGAACTGTAGCTTCTGAGCTTCATGTGATTCAGCAGATCAGTTTTGTGTTCCTAGTTAATGCGCGTCAGAAATGGTCACTGGTGCAGCAAGCCAGACCCCTTTCTGGGAGATCAGAAAGTCAAAAGCTGGCTCTGCCAAGGGAGCATATCATGCGCCTGTAGGCAGTGGAAGGATGCCTCATACATCTCTGTACAAAGCACCTGCTGCAGAGTCCAACAGCAGTATTGTTCTTTGCTGGTGGTGTGAAACATTGCCATTTAGCAAGCAAAAAGTTTGGTAAGGACAATTTCTGTGCCTTAAAATTATAGAAGGAAATCCTATAGCATGTGCTATAGGAAAATATTAAACAAAGAAACTGTTGGATGTGTAGGATGACAGGACTCAACTCCCTGCCTGGTCTGTATATAACCCTATGCTGCCTGCCAGTGTATGTCAGTACATGTCAGGAACGTCAGTGCAGATATTCCTCTCCTCCTGACAAGGAAACAGGCACGGCCACCAAAACAGTTGTGGAAAAAAAAGAAGGTTTTTCTTAAATATCACTTTAAGGTCTGAGGACTACAGGACCATTTTGAGAAGATTCTGGCCAAAGGGTGGTTGGTGTCTGTGGGGTTTCCTGCCAGAACTCCCCAGGACCACTCCTGGCACAGAGGGTGCAGCCCATGGCACTAATGGTACTGTTCCCTGGATGATCCAACTTCAAAATCTTAGCGGCAGTGTGACAACAAACTGCATTGTCTTACAAATGCAGAATGTGAACACTGGTGGGGGCTTCTCTGCCATGGACAGTGACAACTTCTGGAAGCAAGCAAGCTTCCTATGAGCTCTTGAATTTTAAAATCATCTTATAAAAACAAATGAGCTTCAGAGAAAACCCAAGGGCATATTTCAGAGCACTTTGGATTTTAGCCTGTTTCAGCCTCTACTGCCAGCTATCCATCTGTCCTGCTAATGTGTTTCATTATGAAGCTAGGTAATGAGCCTCGAGCTCTTTTACTGATGGGATTATAACTGTGAGGGGACAGTGAGACAAACTTGTGTGGTCACAGGGGGGAAGGTCCATAGAGGGGGTTTCTCATTTTTCATTCAAACACAGTCAGAGTACCTATCATTCCAGTGAAATATCCCCATTAGTAAGAAATCTGTCCCTTTTCCTCACCATGGGGAAGCTAAGCTCTGGTTCAAAGGACTTGTCACAGCAGGTCTCAGAGGTGATGTTTCACTGACATGAAGTGGTGTCTCTGGATCTGGCCATGCTGCCTCAACAGAGCATGGGAATGAACATATTGATCAGGGCAAGGGGAACATGCTTTTTCTATTATGTTTTCCCTACCCATTAAAAGGCAGAGATTTTAGATATAGAGCTCAGAAATGCTCCAACTCCAGCAGTCGTAGCTTGCCTTTTGTTCATGCCTGGGAACTACTCAGCTGGCACAGGTGGCTGCTTAAGGTCCAACCACATGGACAGGATACAGCAGGATCAAGATTTGGCTAAGTGCCTGCTCCTCTGCAGTTCCCTTCACCTTCCGCTGTTCCCCATACTGCCTGAAGAGGTCCTTGCAGGTCCCATTTACCTGGGTCAGCCTTTCCTAGGCTGCTTTGTGAATTTCCTCTTTCGCAGGGGAATGATAGCAGGAGACACTATTATCCATTACCATACTCTACAATACGTAGAAACAGATCCTTGTAGTGGTTTATGGTTTTAAAAGCTATTTTGCCTTCAGTTAATTCCTTGATTTTAGCTGCCTGAGTCATTGGTGACATGTTGGGATTTTAGTGGCTTTTATTTTATCTTCCTTGGAATGGCATTGCCCAGTGGTAGACAGTTTATCATCTAAATGGGCTAATTACAACAGAGTTGTTGTATCTTGCAGTCATGATGGAGAAAGAGGATTTGGGTTATTTTGATGAGTAGCCTAAATATTATCATATCAGATTTTGGCATTTCAAATGCAGAAAGGAATGCCATTGATCTCCACTTAGTGAGAAAAGACACTTCTGATTTTTGTCACCAAGGCATCATCTTCTATAGGTTTGTTATAAGGTTTGGACCTGACCTACTGTGAAATCACAACGTCAGAGTAAGGTAACTGTTTTCAAATACATTTCTCATGTAAGTGCTTGCCTTAATTTAAAAATAAGAGCTAAGCTGATATTTTAGTAATTTTACATTCTCTTGGATTATGAGCTTCTCATGACTATAAAAGTCAATAGTAAAATGGTCATGGGAGCACAATTATACAAAGGTGGTGTAGTCAAAAATTATAAAAAAAATTTTAAAAATGAAAGGATTATACATATCCTCTATTTCTGCAAGCAATCAAGAATAATAGAAGTTGAAAATTTTCAGCAACTTCTACAACAGAAATCAGTCTTTAGGAGAAACATGCACATACTGAGACTTTCAAAATGAGAGGTTACTCAGGAAAGAGCTTGATCCCAGTGCTTTTCTACAGGGCACATGCAGGCTGATGCCACGGGCAGCTCAGGTCTCCCAACAGTCAGCAGAGCTCCAGTTTCAAGGTAAGAGGTTTTTTCCTCTTATACTATGGTACTTCAAATGAGATTGAGTTTCCTCCAAGCTTTATGCTTGGTGGAGCAAAATAATGTCCTAATTGTTGAAAGATTGGCTATTGGCCATAGTAACTATAAAAAAAAATGTAAGAGACTGAATTATAAAATAGACAAAGCTTATACTCAGGCTGGCTTTAATGCAATCAAACAGTGTTAGCTGCAACTCTGCCTTTAAATATCAGCTTGTATGCAGCACCATCAAAGCACCTCTCAGAGCCCAGTTCTCCAGTAGGACCACTGTGCTGAAGATGTGTTGGAGAATAATGCTCAGACAAAAATAAAAGGGTCAAACTGTCTCATGGACCCTGCCTCATAAGCCCTTTGAACCTAGTTTTCTCCTCATTTTTTGTACACAATAAATCTTATGTCTGATGATTATCACTTTTCAGGTGGATATTAAGTATCAAATGGTGAATGGTGACACAGGCTACCAAATACCCTGCATTTATACCCACCACCCATTCACCCTGGCTTTTGAAGCCTCTAAACCAGAGGCAGGTTGTTCACTTCCCTGGGAGGTACCTCAGATATGACAGCATCTCTGCTTTCCCAGGCTGGCCTGGTATTGCGGAGGGCTTAGGACTCCCTACCCAGCAGGACAGTGGCTCCCACACACGCTCATCCAGCCCCTTTTACAACTGCTGTGTAAATTATTTCTCACCTCACTGGGCCTTTGTGTGGGTTTTAACAAACATTACAGTTTTGGCAGCCTTTGCACATTAAGAGAGAACTATCTTCACCTGGAAGGATAAAGCCTGGGACTTTGAACTTCAAATTTTCTTTTACATTTTCAGGCTTACTTTTCATATGAAGAGTGAATGACCCCCACACTATTTTCCCCTCAGCTCAAGTTGTCCTTAGTCCTGTCTAAGCGAAAACCAGAATCAGCAAACAGTCAGAGCAAGTTCCACCACTGTTTCCTTAATGCATTCAAGCAAAATTTAGCCGTACCAAGGATTACTGTAGACAAACTGCTTTAGACCTGTGCTGAGGGCACCAATCGCACTCAGACAAAGCAGGATGTTCCTCAGTGCCAGCACTGCTTAACTCTGATCTTTGCATCTTATATCCTTTAGCCTACCCAGAGTATCCCCTGTGTCCCATCCCTGACCCCTCTCGGTCTTTTCCCACCCTCCCCTTACTGCCTGCGAGGGTGAGTCCCAGCAAGGGCATGCTGGCTGCGAGCTGCCTTTGACACTGTCCAGGGCCAAGCTATTTCTGCCTACCTGCTGGCAGCAACATCATGAGCCGTGTGAGTGTGCGTGTATTTGTGTGCCTCCTTTTTACCCACATGCCAATGAGTTATCCCTCACAGCTCTGAGACCTCTGCTTGCTCTCAAATTTGTTTAAAATTAGCATATGAATGTAAAAGCTATGAGTGCTTGCGTGTGAGGGGCAGGGAGGGAAGGGCTGCAGAGTAGTAATTGTGTAAGCATAATTCGCTTTGGAACACAGGCTAAAAATAATAAAGCTACATCATCACATTCTTTCACAATGTTTCAGAAGAACTGGAGTGGTGCTTACAGCTGTAACAAATCCCTATTGAAACCAAAGAGGAGGAGGTGAGGATGGAAAAACAACCTCTGTATACTTCTTGCTCTACCAGGCAACAATGGACCAGAGTGCTGGAGCCTCTCACCCCATCCCACTCCACACACCCCCACTTACGCATCCGCAGCAGTACAGGTGCTGAACAAAATCCTCACCTCTGCTCTGGATGAGCACACAGAGACCTTATTAAAACCTCCTTTCAGCTGAAGGGCTCCCCTGCTTCCTAAACAGGTTTTTGAAGGCAGCTCATCAGCAGAGATGAAGCCAGGTGTTAATGTGTTCCCTCCAAGCAAGCTGACTAATTAGCTAAGTTCACAGGCTGGTTCTCTGGGAGCTCTGCTTGCATTTATATGAAAGAGGATCATTCAGGACAAGAAAGACTATAGGAACAGCAGGACTGTTCAAGCCAAAACTTTGTTAAAGTTTAGGGTAGCTGGAGACAAGATCATGTGTTTATTCACTCCTAGTTCTGACTTTTTAAAATATTGCTGCTGTAAGATGACTATCCCTGTTATTGCTAACTTTTAGTTTTCAGTGGTTAGGGAGCCTTTGCTGATGGAAGTGGTTGACACTTACATGGAAAGTTTCTGTTGCAAACACCTGACACACTGGGGTTAAGATAGGAAGAAAAGAAAGATACAGACATGAACAAAGCTACAATGAACTGCTGAGACTATACCTGTCAGTACAGCAGGCAGTGGCCTCAGCACACCAGGAGCTGAATCACTGCAAAACCCTGTGTCGTAGGGTGTAGATGTGGGCTAAGTATCATCTCATTCAGCAGAGTCTTATGGGAGAAACCACCTAGCTGAATATAAACCCAGAGCTCAACTGCCAATGGCTCTGTGGGCAGTTCAGAGGTAGCAGTCCAGCTCTCAATGAGTGATGAGCAGGAAAGAAAGGACATGTGTGTCTGCTCCCATTTTCTGACCTCTTCCCATGTGTGGAACTACCCTTGCAGTGTTGAAGGGGATGGAAGCAGGGCTGTGGCTGAGCAGCTCCAGCACCAACTGCAGCACTTGTGCTTCAGGATTTTGTCTTTTGGACATTTACTGTATTTAAGATCGGTAGAAAATTTTAGGACAGGATATAGCTAATTCCTTTTCTGAAGCTATGTTTTTCTGTGGAGACGCTCATTTGGTCCCATCTCCTCAACAATAAGGGATACTGCTGTAGCAGAGGCATTTATGTCCCTCATTTATATCCATCTCCCGGGGGTGTCTTTATGGCAGGTTGGTTGTTGCAAAGGAATTGAGCACCATGCTGGGTATCTGTGCTACATGGGACATGAAGGAAATCAGGACAGATGCTTTCTGGTAAAGAGGGGGAGAAAAGGCTGACAATTCAAGTGGTGCAGTGCTGTGAGGGCTGCAATAAAAAAAGGAGTCAACATTTCTTTTTGACAGAGCCACGTTCCAATGGCTAAACAAGCTTTATAGTCAAGAAAAAGCCACATTGATACTGCAGTAGAAAATAGTGAGTGTACACTTTATTATCTCATTAACACCCTCTCCCCTCCTCCACAGGATCATTTGGCTCCAAGACTGGCTGCAGGGTACAATAATGTTCCCAGCAGAAACAGCTGGCATGGAGACGGATATGTTTGAAATGACCTGAGAGGCATCCTCACCAGGTGGCATTTATCAGCTGTATGCAAACGCCACGCTTCAGTGAGGGGGTCTAGGGTGGTATATATCCAAAAAAGTAAAAGCAAAGTACAACTTAGCAAATGGAGGATTTGTAGCTGAAACCCCCTCTTTGGTATAGATGGAAGGGGAGGGAGTAATAACCAGCTCTTTTAAGCTGGTCTGTTGGCTTTAAACCAAGGTAATGAGGCATGCGGGTGCTTTGACAAGGAGCCAGAAACTGCATTTTGCCACCGATTTGACATCTACCTTTTTTGTCTCTCTTAAGCTGACAGTAAATTCCTTGCAGTCCACTGAGCATATCAGAATGGGGCTCAGGCTAGGTCTAATGCCTTTTAAAGTACTACTAGGAAAGTAATTCACTTAATTAAATATTTCCAGTTGTGGAAACCACCCTCTAGGCAAATTGCACCATCTCTTTCCCCTTTTTCACACACAAAATGTAGAATAAAAATGAACATGTTTACCCTGTACACAGCGTTCCACTCACTCACTCCTTCTCAGCGGTCCTTCCTAGGGCTTCTTCAACAGGAGGGAAGATTACTCTAGTGACTGGGTCAGAGATATGGAAGGGTCAGGCCCTGGATAAATATCTTAAACAATCTTTGAGAGAGCTTCTGCCTCTATAAGGCCAGAAGACAAGCAGTGTCCTTCCATTCCTACTCTTCTCACTGGTTAAGTGTCCACAGAGCAGTTTAGACCTCCTTTGGTAGGAGATGTTAGACAGAAGAGGACAGAGCCCTGCTGATCTCTTCCTTGGATATGAGAGCTTTCAAAACCCTGCTGAAGGGGAAATGCAAGTAGCATGACCCCACCACCTGATCAAAGGTACACAACGGTATGAGGGAACCACTGGCGGCCTGTGTTGGCAGAGTCTATGTAGAAGGACAGAAGTCCTCAGGAAAACAGACTGTAGCGTGTTGACCTTGGCTGGATGCCAAGTAAATACCAAAGCCATTCTCTCACTCCCCTCTGCAACTGGACAGAGGAGAGAAAGCCAAGTAAATACCAAAGCCATTCTCTCACTCCCCTCTGCAACTGGACAGAGGATAGAAAATACAATGAAGGGTTCATGAGTTGAGATAAGGACTGGGAGAGATCAGTCACCAAACACCATCACAGGCAAAAGAGACTTGAAATGGGGATATTAATTCAAGTTACTACTAACAGAACCAGAGGAGGGTAAAGAAAAGTAAAATAAATCTTAAAAACACTTACCCCCAACCTCCCACCTTCCCAAGGTCTACCTTCTCCCTCCAGCAGCACAGATGACCAGGAATGGGGGTTATGGTCAGTCCATCCCAGGTGGTTTCTGCCACTGCTCAGGGAGAAGAGACCTTCCCCTGCTCCAGTGTGGGGTCCTCCAACAGGAGACAATCCTTCATGAACGTCTCCATTGTGAGTCCATCCCATGGACAGGAGTTCTTCACAAATAGCTGCAACAAGGGTCACTTTTCCCCAGGGTGCAGTCCTTCAGGCACAGGCTGCTCCGGCATGGGTCTCTCACAGGATCACAATCCTACCAAGAAAACCTGCTTCAGTGTGGCCTCCTCCCTTCTAGTCAGCATGTCCCTGCCAGGATCCTGCTCCAGCATGGGCCTCCCACAGGGTCACAGCCTCCTTTGGACATCCACCTGCTCCAGCACGGGCTCCTCCAAGTCCTGCAGGTGGATCTCTGCATCCCTGTGGATCCCCACGTACTGCAGGCACCCTGCTGCTTCACCGTGGTCTGCACCACAGGCTGCAGGGGAATCTCAGCTCCGGTGCCTGGAGCACCTCCTGCACCCTCCTCTCCACTGACCCTGGTGTCCGCAGTTGTTCACATGTTCTTAGTCTGCCCTTCTCTGGCTACAACTTTTTTCTGCCCAATATCTTCTCTTGTCCTTCTTATAAGTTATCCCAGAGGCATTACTATCATTCCCAATTGGCTCAGCCTTGGCCAGTGGTGGGTCTGTCCTGGAACCATCTGGCATCGGCTCTGCTGGACAAGAGGGAATCTTCCAGCAATTTCTCACAGAAGCCACCCCTGTAGCCTCTCTGCTACCAAACCCTGGCCACACAAACCCTATACAACAGACTCAGTTCTTTTGTACAAATTTACCTGACACTTTAGAGAATCTCACCATGAAAGAAAATTTGAGTTTTGCATAGAGACAAGCCTCCTGAAAGGAGAGCATCAAATCTTAAACCCTCTTGCAGGAGTACAGTTTTTTCCTTCACATGCAGTAACATCACAGCCAGCCTGAAAAGGTAACCACTGGGCTTCTGGATGACTTTCATGAGATGAACACAAAGGTTCTACCAGAGAACAAAGTGCGTTAGTGATCTTTTAACAACCACCTCTAACTAACTGGAAGTACTTGCCCTGCAGTAAGACAAGCTCCTCTAAAAGGTGCCCTACAGTGAAAAGATTGAATTAAAACATACTTGTATCTCTGTGCACAGTAGCTGTCTAGTGTATGACCCATACCAGGTCCCCAGGCAGTTCCTAGTGGCTGTATTTGGTCCAAGGGCCTCTCTATGCTACCACTGGTACCTGTTAATATATCTTCTTTATGACTGAAAAAAATTCCCCATCTCTGTGCATTTCACCTGCCTCCTGCAGGGCACCACCACAAATATTTACAAATGGTGGCTTGTAAGCAAGGAAGGCACAGCAAGCCATGCATTAGATATGCTTGTACTGCTCCCAGGCTTGTTAACTTGCTCTTCTCTGCAAACCCTTCAAAGCCGGGAGATGCTGTCTCCAGCATGCCCCATTGCAGTAGCGCAGCAGGTAAGTGATGCAAGCCCAGCTTGGGCTTGGGCCATTATGTGCACAGCACTGCTCTGGGGGCTGCTGCACATGTCAGGTTTGCAGGTAGTACCAAAAGCACTTTGGAGCATCTTGCACTGTCAAGGGATGGTGTTCCTCAGTGGCAGGAGGTGCTCCTCTTGGAGTCTGCTCATTCCTCACTGTGAGAGCACTAGCCAGCTGCAGCACAGAAACTGCTCTTCAAACCGATTACTGAAATTCAGGGAAGAAAGGGACTTTTGGTTTGTTGATTTGCTTGCTTGTTTGATGTATAATGAGAACAAAGGGGAAATAGGGAAGTTGCATTTATGACCTGGGTCCTAACGCGATGGGCATTTCCTGACAGGGTCTTCAGAACACCTGCTTTTCACTGCAGCACACCTCCCAGTATTGCTCAGTGGTGTGTTTTGACAAGGAGTTGTGTTCCTTCGGGCACTTTAAATTCTGAAGAGGCCAGAGTAATCTCCTTGCTTGACCTCCTGCCTCCTACAGACCACAGAAGAGCTTAAGTTCTTTCATATCTGAAATTATTCTATATGAATATTAGTCTGTAATAACTCCTGAAAAATTTATCTTTAACATCTCTTGGAAATAAAAAGCCTTCAGAAAGACACTTTTCTGCTGTTTAAGCTTAGCAGTAATTATTTGACCACATGGGACATTTCAGATCCTTGCACATGCAGCTTTTATGAGTTGTCCTACCTGCTCCTGTTTCTGAGTGAGTTTTAAGTATGTTATATGATGCTACATGCTGCCTCCATAAGGAAAATGTGAGTCATTTGGCAGACCATGTGAAGCCAGTTGTGGGTCTCAGCCCAGGCCACAGTAGAGAGATGCCAACATCACAGGGAACTCCCAAGTGTCCATCCCACAGCCTAAATTGCCAGGGACCCCCACAATTTAAAGAAGACCCTTGTTACAGAGGCTTATGTAACACCTGGATAGATGCCCCAGGTCTCTGACCCTGTCAGTGTGATACCTTTCACTAGCAATGAACTGAAGCTATTTTAGGATTCTTTGGGGAAACAAATCTTTTAGTGGCCTCATTGCTTAATTTCTCTCTATTGCCTTAAGTACAATGGCTAATAGCAAAAATGGACTTTGGGGTGTTGCCTACAGAGGTCTGTAATGGTTTCCTTCTTTTTCTTTCTATTTGGAAGCTATTTTAAGTTGTTCTACCTTTCCTGGACTACCCAAGAAGAGCTGTGTTGTGCACTTTCATTGGCTGATTCTGGGAAATGTCAGTTATGCTGTTCTTCTGTTAGTAATGTGTTTCTTGAACGATTTAAAAATAGCACAGTATGAAACATTTCCATCTTCTCTCTTCTGGAGGAGAACTGAGTGGGAGTTAACTCTTTTCTGCTTCACTGGAGCAAGAAATCGTACAGCTTTCAGGTGCTGGAACCAGACACTGGTGCCAGCAGAGGCAACATGACAAGGGCGCCTGGTTGGAGCCTGTGCTAAAAAAGGTCCCTGCTGTTGTTGGAGCTGCCAGCAGTCCTGGCATGTGTGGCACCTGTATCAGAGCAGGACACAGCAGGACTGGGCATCCAAATGATGACCTGTCTCTCTGCTGCTTTTTCAACTTGCTCAGAGGGCTTCCCAGCCTGTGACCATATGGCCAGGTGCTGCTGCCCATTAGAGCTCCGCTGTGAACTAGAGACCAAATGTAAGCTGTGGACGTCTCCCAGGCATCCACCTTAGTCCTACAACAGCATTCCATTTTTACCCCCTTGTTGGAGCACCTCATCACTGCCTGCTTGGTCTGTGCCTTGTGTCCACCAGCATCTTCTTCCTCAGGTGTTCAGTTTCTTGTTGACCTCTGCTCAATTTAGTATTATTATTTTTTCCTTTCAGTATATTTTTCCTTTTTTTTTTGTTCTCCCCCCAGCTTGTTCCTTTTTCCTACCCCATCTCTGACATTTCCTCCAGGGACACCTTCTCCTACGCTCCCCATCTGAAGGCTGCTTGAAAGACAGTCATCCACAGTGCTGTCCCAGGGAGCTGCTTGGCAGCAGCCTGCTGTCATAAACCATGTATTAGAGCCAAAGAGAAGAAAGATCCTTTTATCACCCAAGCAGCAGAAGCATATATTCATCACACACAGCTTGCCCTACTCACTTGCACTTGCCATGCACTTTTCCTCTGGTCTGTAGGCCCTCTGGGACTACTCTGGTAACCACATGGTTGGGAAATACTGTTTCAACCACAAAATGCAGCTTCCTCTTTCAGATGAAAATTAACTTTTTCCCAGTACCTTTGAACAGCCCAGAAAAATTTAAACAGCAACTGCTTTTGCCCTCCTTGTGTAAGCATGTCTGCTCAGATTTTGTCTGCTGTGATTCTTCCTGCCTCTAAACCTTCCCTGCTAAGGGCAGCCTCTTCCAGATTTGTCTCCCCTCGATGTGATGCAGGTTTTCCAGGTGCAAGCAGTCAGTGCAGGCACACAGCTGCAGATTGCTCACATCATCTGGAGCTGGAGGAAAAGTAGAGTTGGTAAGAGCTTACTCACACATGGTGACAGTGAGGGGAAGAAAGACTGATGCAGATAGTTACAGATGAACTTGTCCTGGTTCTGGCCAAGGTTTAGTGCTGCAGGAAGGGCTACAGAGGAGAGCGTTTGCTTTGGAGCCCATTCCATTGAAAGCAATACAAATATTCCCACTAGCTTCCTAAGTCTGGGACTATGGGGCCTCTCTTTTCATATAGGTGTCTAGAGGCATATAAGGGCTTCACATTGCTTCCAATATGCTGCTATCTCATTATGTTTTCTTTCTATTCTCATGGGTAAGCACTACTTGTGGGAGGTCAGCCTTGATTTCTCTGACTCCTCATAACTGCTTTAAAGCACTGATTAGATGGTTATAAATCACAAGGGATCTGTGGTGTTTCGAACAACTTCAAATTTTGGCATTATAGCTGAGGTCTTAAATGCATTCTCAAGCAAATCCACTTGATACTGGTTTCTGTTGATTCAGCAGTGATGTTGTATCAAACTTCCTTGAGCACTCTGACAGAGGCTTAAGTTTATTAAAAGAAGTCTGGATAGCAGAGCCAAGTTTAACTGCAGCCAAGGTATTCAGTAAGACATCAAGCTGAGTACAAAAGCAGAAGGACAACCCTCACCTCTGTGCTGGTGCCTGATTTGAGAGCCTGCAATTTCTTGGTCTGCAGATACTGCCATGTGCAATGGTCCGTCCTGAGCAAAAACTATCTGCACCCACAGTGACCCAGGGTTTCAACCGTAGAAGACACCTGTGTGCTTTATTTGTCTCCACTTAAAAATAACACTAGGCAAGATGTATTTTCCTCCAAATAAAGACCCTACAGGCATGAGTGGAAACAGTAGTAAATTTTGCAATAAAATGTTTTCCAGTGGGAAAATACTAAGTTGCTAATATCTCTCAGTAAACCCTTATTTTCCATGGATTTTCAAACAACTGAAGAAAGGTTTTCAAAGCTGCTTAGCAAGCAGTATTGCACTGGTACCACACATGGATTTTCCTGCAAGTTCCCTGGCTCCTCAGGAACCCAACTATATTTGCCACACTTCCCCAGCCCTTCATTTAAAGAGATGCGATAGCTGGGAGTGCAGGGCTTTTGCACTCCCTGATGAAATGTTTCCTGGGAGATACAGACTCAGGAAGCCCTTAGCAACTGCTGACTAAAACTGGCATGGTCCTTGTCATCTCCACCACTCTCTACAGCTGAATATCTGCACTCAGATTTCTCCACAGTAACAGCAGAGATCACGTCACTTGGAAGCAGCAGCTACCCCAGGTCTGTGAAATGTGTCTCACCAGAGGGAAAGCAAAAAAAGCGACTATGTCTGCCACTGCATTTCCTGTGATTTCTGTTTCCCGGGCCACTCTGGAAAGAGTATTTTCATTTATGCATTGGAACGAAAGCAAGAACAAGGGCTTCATACAAACAGAAACTCCAAGTTTCAAGCAGCCCTTTGCAAATGCATGTTCCCTGCCATGCTTGATGCGCCTTGAATAGCCAGGCTGGAGGGGGATCCTTTTCGCTGAAATGCTAGCTCTTCTCCAGGGGTGTGGGAGCTGTACAGAAAGCAATAAAGGCAAAATATTTTTAATGACTTTTTATAATGCATGTAAAACAAATTACCACGAGTAACTCAGCTGTGTCTTTCTATGAGCACAGCTTTGTTTTCCCAGTAGAAGTGAGTTGTGCTGCTCTAGCGGGTTCAAGTGTGTTTTAAAGGGCTTCATACCAGTTCAAAATCCCTTGAGAGTGCCTGTGCTTGTGGCCTTCCCGAGTGTCCTCCTCCTCCCCAGGGAGGGGACCAGTGGCTGCTGCAGGGACAGGGCACAGCCCCTGTATAGAGAACCCTCCTTCTGGAGGATTATTGCACAGTTCTAGCCAAAGGACTGTGATGCTGCCTGCCAGGGTCTTGAGCTGTGAATTAGCAATGGCACAAGCCTCATGCAGTGAAGTTGGGTGAAACTCAGTGTTTATTATATACAAGCAAAATGACCCTGGGCAGCATAATATATTCTCTTTTTTCCTTTATTGATACTCGCAGGAACAGTTAATATTCAGTTTCGATAGAGCTGACGACCCTGCTGTTGCTCATTGCTTATCATGTCTAGATTATTCTGGTTGCAAATCATTTTGCTGATTCCTCTCTTTTGCTGTTCCACAGATGGCAGTGTCCATGAAGCATGACAGCCTTGCAGGCTTCTGACTTACTGTGAGGCTGGAAACTTGAGAACCTTTGGGAATAAAATGACCCTCAGTATTAATTGACCTCTGTAATTGTGGACTGATGTGCTACAATTTGCACAGTCCTCCCTGATAAAAACTTCAAGTGCCTGGGTCTTGGCTTGCAAACTGTGCTGCTTCTGAGAGGAGCCTGGGAAGGGCCAGCACACCTTAGAATGTAATGTTATTGCTGTGCTACCTAATGTTCATGCTTCAGCACCAGCTCAGCCTCTTCCATGGTGGGGTTCTAACACACTTAAGCTGTAGCTAGTCTAAGGCAGCATGGAATAAACCCACCACTGTAATTTTATGCAAAAGGAAACATGCAGAAGCTGCACTTCTCCAGATGATGTCCTGTTTTTCCCTGGCTAACAGAGCTGAACAGCTCCTGCAGCTGCAAATGAGGGTGTTTCCAGTCCCAAGACACACTGAATCAATCAATGTGCTGTTCTCCTCTGCTGCCTTAAGAGCAGTTAAAAACTAAGAAAACACAATGTCTTCCCCAAACACCTGCCTCATTTGCCTTCCCCTCAGTATAGCAACAGCTCCCACCACAGATTAGCCCCTCATTACAGCAGCTTGAGGGGAAGCACAGGTCAAGGTCAAATTCTTTTTGCACGACGACCTACCACTCTGTGATCTTTAATAGGATTATACTGGGGGAAAGGACAGGACTCAGCCTTGTGATTGCAGAGCAACTTATGATTCATGGACATTAGTGTACTGTCTGGGGACATCCTGGACACTGCCGCTGTCTCCTCCTCTTCCCATTAAGATCTCTTTGTGCAGAGACATGGGGTTTATTCAGCTGTCCCTAAACTCAGTCCCTGACCCTACATGACCAGCACTGTCCAGCTGCCTGGGGCTGGGCCAAGTCCAGAGCAATGATGGAGCAGCCCAGTGAACAACAGAAGTGATGGGCCATGTGCTCTCCGGGTTTGTGCCCTGGGGTTAATTAGCTTTTGAAGTGAATCTCCGTACAATTCGCTCTTATCTCATCTCCTCTCCCTTCAGCTTCTTTTGCCTTACGGTTCTCCCCAGAAGAGCATTTTGGTGACAACATGCAAGCTGGCATGTGCTGCAGCACTGGTGACTCTCAGAGGCAGTCCTGGGAACGATTTATCTTTTCTCCTGAATGCAACTTTGGTGCAACTTAGAGGACCCTTGCTTTTTTGATGCCCCTTTGTGGTAGAAATTGGCTAACAGGTTTTGATCATAAGGGTGGCAAAATGGATAGTCCACAAGATTCCAGAAAGGCTCCTTAAGAAACAGGTCTAAAACATACCTAAAGTTATGTGAAGGAGTGTGATGTATTAGGAAGTGGGACAGGTGTACATGACAGAGCCAGAGCACGTTCAGAGGCACATGCCCCTTGCCCAGGGGGATCCTTCTGGACCATCCTCACAGCCAAACAGCCTATTCCAACCCCCAGTTAAAAGCTCTTTCCACTGTTTGTGATGGTACTGAAGGATAAAGACCCAGGCACCGCTGAATCATGCATTTGACACCTCCCACCGTCACTAATGCACCATACACTACTTAGGAATGAAGGTTTGGGGTTTCTAGAAATAGAGTGAAATAAAATATCATGTCATCTGCTTGAAGATTCAACAGCCCACATGTTCTCCCACACGTGCTGCTGCAAAGGTACCATGTCAGTGCTTTGGGCAGTCCTCGGGCTGCTCTTTCAGGAGCAGGTTAGATTCAAGCTCCAGCTCCTAAGCAGGAGTGTGCTTCAGAGACAGATGATCACATCAGCAACATGTATCAGGGGCAGCCATCCTTTCTGCACCAGGGAGAACTCTTATGTGAGTTCAGGGCAGAGGAGTGGCACTGGCAGTGTTAAAAGTACAGCTCCTGTTTTCTCTTGCAGGAATGGAATGATCCTGCTGTAACCAAGCCTGAATTCAAACCCATCTTCTCAATATAGCCCACTCTTTCACTGCAAATTACAAACACTGGTAAATAAAATTCCTCATGTACCCTAGCAGGGAGAAGAGTTTCTTCAGAAAGTGTCTATTTATATAAATCTCTGCAGTGCTCAGATACCATGGAAATTAGTAAAGAATAATATCTTGGCGAGCCTGCTTCACTGCAGCTTTATGTGTTGCCAAGCTGCTGCCAAGCCTAAAACTCTTTCAGGGTTTCTGCCCTCAGGCTTGCCCCAGTAAGAAGCCATATTTTGGGATCACATTGCATTTTTCACAAATTTCACCATATTGTTTCTAACCATCGTTCCTTTCCCTGAGCACACAGTTCCTCACTCCCAGTACTCTCCAGGAACAGCAGCCAGGTAATGCCTATTCCCTGATCTGGCTCCTACACAGGATATTTATGAATATAGATTGCAGGCTGTTTAACATTGCATATCTCATCATTGCTCCACAATTCCCTTGTGCTCCACTGATACCTTGCTGCCGGCTATTCTTTATTAGCAGCACTTTGGGCAGTTTTAAAAATGGTGAAGTATCTGTCAGAGCCAAGGCAATTTGAATGATCTTTGATGAACCCTTTTAAAATATTTTACTGAGATCCAAATATATTTCAACTAATCACATGCCCCTTGAATCTATCAAGCTATTGCAATTCTACATGGTAGCTTCATTTAAAATTCTTTTTTTTTCAGGCGTATGTACATTTGCTAGAGTGCTTATCCCATATTCTCAGGAAACTGCCTTTTAGGGAGGCTTTGATTGCTGGGAAGTCTAAAGACCAAAGTCCAAAAGTGTTTAGGTTGCATCCAGCCCCTGCAGTGGTTCATTCATTAGAAGTGATTTCATCTCTGTCTGCAAACTTCATGCTGCCTTCTAATGGGTCACAGGCATGTTAGAGACTCCTATCTTCTGCTCGTGTTATGTGATCAATCAACAGTGATTGCAAGCTCACAACCCCAACACTGCCCTTGCCAGAGTCCTGCAGGAATATCTGATTTCTCCCTGGCCCTTGCAACTGCTGGGAAGCTCCAGTCAGGCAGATGGGCAGCATCCAGAGGACCTGCCTTGGGGAACAAAGACTAGGCTACAGCTTTACATGGATTGTTACATATTCATTTGAAGCCAGAGAGGTCACACATCATTTTCTATAAGCACTTGAGATATTAGAAAAAAGCTTTTGGATGTCTGTAAATATGTAAAAAATATGAATTATTCAGTATTGCTGTAAATCTTATTTTGGTTTGGTTTTTTTCCTCTGTTTTTCCCCCTCTCTGTTGTTCAGGGAGCAGCCCAGTTCAAAAAGCTCTCCAGATGTAAATAGGAAAGAAACACCAGAATAGAGAGGAATAATGGGTGGCTTAGGCTATAAACAGACACATTACCAAAGCACGTGGCAGGTCCTATCCCAGAGCTAGCTGGCCTGCTGGCCACGAGTACATGCAGGTTGAAGTGGCAGCTGGACACCTCTCAGGGTGACGGGTTCATCTGCCTTACGCTTCCCTCACCTTGCACATTCCCAATCTACATCACTGTGTTTGATCCCTGAACCTTGTAACCTATTCCATCCACCAGCATCCACATTTACAGACTTTCCTGAAGCAGTTATCTTTGTACCCTGCAAGGTCATGGTTTGTGGGGAATATGGGCATCCTAGCTAGGAAGTGATGGACTGAGAGGATTGCAGAAGGGAAAGAGCTTTGTTGATACAGAAGTGCAGATCACAAAATACTCAGATTCTGAACAAGGCAGGGTGAGCAATCTGTGACAAAGGGAATCCACCACCACACAGACAGCGACTGTGATGTACCATAACCAGTTGTGGAAGAGGACCTTTAAAAGACCTCAAGTCCTCTGCTCTCTCCTTACAGCAGTTCAGGGGCTTCTGTTTGAATAAGCAGCTTCATAGGTAAAGACCAGCTCTCTCAGCCAGCTACTGCAGTGAGTGGTTAATAGGATGGCTCTGACCCTGAGACCCCCGGTGAGCTTCACACCTGCCCCAAGAAACAAGGCATATTCAGCACTGCAGGAATGTGTCCTTCAACACATGCCAAATCCATCCCCTCAAAGTATTTATAATGATCCATTGTGGCTTCTCAAACAATAAAAATGCAAAGGAAAGCTTTCATAGTAGGCACCTGTGACTGCTACAGCGTTTGGGTTACTTACCTTCTTACTTTTGGATGCTGCAAATACTTAAAGATCTGCCTGGCTAAGCGTCGTTTCATGTTCTCATGCAGCTGAAAATTAGCGGAGAGGGATGAACAAACTAAACATAATGCAACAAATGGCCACAAAGAAGATCTAGGTGGACTACTAAAAACAAAGTAGCTTTATTTTGCAGTTTCTAATCAAACCCAACATCGATTAAATATGTTATTTCTCAAGATGGAGAAAATCACTCTATTTGTGCTAACATTATTTATTTTTTTTTACAGCAACTCAAAGAGTAATTTCCACCACTCTGCCCCCAAGGCAGGTTTGAAGATTTGCTGTGTTGCCTCCTATGCCATTGGCAAAACTTGAATCACTTGCAAACAGAAGAAGACCAAGGTTCAAGGAGTTAATGCTTGTGGCACAGTCAAGTGATGACAGGAAAGACCTGAGAGGGTTTAAATAATATGAAGAGCAAGGAGCTAATTAGCACAATTGACCAGGATAGAATTAGCATTCAAGGGTAAAGATAGGAAAAGAAAATGTGGAGTATCAGGAAGGACTTCTTGGCAGTGAGATATGCAGAATTAACTCCCAAAAGTAATGTGGCAGAAGCTCTACTATCTGGTACATTTAAAATTAAGTTGGACAAAGCAATAGTGAGTGAATGCAAGATAACAGTTCTGTTCCATCAGGAAGACAGGCTCAGGCTATTTTCATCTTCAATTCCTTGGAGCTGGCTGTTAGCATGATTGTTTCCAAGCAGGAAACTAAAAGCCTTGGCACAATAACAGGTAGAAGAGAGCCATGCCTGAACCTACTACTAGCTCTGGCAATTTTAAAACAGTTTGCCATACAGATCTATGAAGAACAGCAAAAACCACGAGGACTGAGACTGCTTTTGAACTGTACGCTAAATCAAGAAAAATCCAACACAAAACAAAATTCTGAAATATACAGCGTGAGAGAAATTTAAAAGTAGATGGAAAGAAAATATAGTATATATATATGTGCATGAATATAATGATGTAATTTTAGTTTACTACCCAATAGATAGTCATTATAGCATCCAAACTAGAATTTACACCTCTGAACTATCAATGACATTCCCCAAGTTTGCCTTGTAAAAGAGATGCATCATCAGTATTTTCTGAACCCAGTTTAAATTAAACACTTTTACAGGAGATGCTGCAAAAAAAGCTGCTCTCTTGTGCCAGTAGAAGAGTTGGGGCTAGGCTGTGATGGGTTCTACCACTGATTTCCTACAAACACCAAAACTGCTTCCTCCGCCTTCCCCAGGGTAACCCTGATAACATGACAGTGGATGGGACTGTTTGCCAAGTGTGCTTGATCTTACATCTCTTGCTCAGATTTCTCTGAAGACAAGAATCTTCCAGGTAGGGCTACATACTAGTCATGCACAGAACCAGGGACTTCAGTGAAGTGCAGTCAGCAAAGTTCCAGCCTATTATGGTGAGAATTTAATGAGTATTTAAAATCCTGAAGGTTTAAACTGCTCCCTTGCAAAGCTTCTCTGATGGCTGCTGAATTTTAGGCACTGGCTCTGTACCTGTCGCATGTTTGGTGGAGGGGCTCTAGGATCTCTGATCCTGCATTGCCAGAGAGACAACCCTCAGGAAAAAAGGAAATTGCTGTTGAAAAAGCCTGCCATAACTCACAAAGACAGCAGACAGCTTTGAACGGGCACAGATCCCAAATAACAAAAGTGACCTAGTCCTTTATTGCATTTCCTTCAACAATAGCTGGGAACTCCAAAGCCCAGCACAACAGCACAACACACCATCGTACAGCCAAGTGATACTTACAAATCTGACTTCAGCAAATCAAGCAATCCATTTACTGCCCATTCCTGCTACTACTCAGACTTGCACATGGGTAGTACATGATGGGAAGGAAAAGACACAGCGAGTTACATTTGTGTTGCTGCCAATGCCTATTATCATAGCAGAGAGGGCCATTGCTGAGATACTAGTCTGGGTCTTGAGATCTTGGCCAGAGTCATCCGAAAGCTGCGGGATAACTTGGATCAGCAGCAGCTCCTGAGGACCAGCCAGGCTGACAGCATCACTGGCTTTACAGGGAAAGGACTGGCAAAATGGAAGTATATTTTATGCTTGACAAATGTCATTATTAACAGTGATTGTCATCACTTTTTCCTCAATCCAGACTTCAAAATCTCAGGCTCACATTGCAACATGCTTAGTGCTCAGGAGGGAGAACCAGTCACATGTACACACAGTCCTAAGTATTTTTCCTGAAAAAGTCACACATTTATAACAGGAAAAATGGGACAAAACTGAAACATTTCTCAGCTACAAGCCCTGGACAAGCAGGGACAACTGTGAAACTGTGGGACAGTTTTCAGGCAAAAAGGACACAGCCCAGTCTGTGGTTTCATTCAAAACTAGTCTACTGAGAGTACATTGTAGGCTACAGACTTGAAGGGATTTCAGAAAACAAGTGAATGGAAACACAAAAATTAGCCACAAGCACTCCCACCCACCCCTACTCCATTTCAATTTCCCAAAGTTCCACAAACCATGCATGAGGAAAGCTGGCTTTCTCAGTAGAGGCAGTTTTGTCCATATCATATCTGTGCCTGTTTTCCTGGAAAACCATCTGGAAGTAGCTGGTACTGTGCTCTCCACTTAGCTTTCATGGCAGAAAGATTAGAAATACCTATTTGTCACATACATTGGCATTCTTATTACCTCTGTAATTAATCTCATTACCTCTCCTGGCCAAGAGATTGCTTTCTTAAGCAGCTGACTGTACCCAATTAAGGAGTAGGCTGTGTGTATGAAATCACACAGAATTCTTCCTTCTCTCAGGAAAGGTGATTTTAAACAAAAGTTGATATTAAGCGAGGTTGGAAGGAAGTTCATCCTGGCTTTTATCTTAATGGACTTTTGAATGTCACCTTTCCATTTAGATCCTCTTGTGATAATCAAGGGCTTCCCACTGACACACAAAGGCTTTGGCAGCTCTTTTCATAATACCTGTCCCTTCAGGCAGCGCTCTAATTCAAGAAGCTTGAGTGTCTATGGAAGGAAAAGCAGTGCTTATTAAAAAGAACACACAAACTTCATCCACTCTGAGCCTCATACATTACCCCTGGTGAAAAGTATTTCCAGTTTCTCTTTATGGAAGTGGAGCCTTATGAATACAGAAAACCCAGTGGATCAGTCTGTTAGTCATGCCATGTCCCCTAGCCTTCCTCTAGGATAATAGAAAGCCTCAATTAGGAGCAAAATGAGTTAGTAAAATATCGGTACAATGATCAGGCATTAGATACCTATGTGAGACTTGTTAATGAAGCAAAATGAATTTCAGAATCACAGAATGGGCAAGGTTGGAAGGCACCACAGTGGGTCATCTGGTTCAACCTCCCTGTTCAGGCAGGGTAATCTCAGAGCACATTGCACCGGATTGCATCCAGACATCTTGAGCATCGCCAGTGAGGGAGACTCCATAGCCTCTTTGGGCAATCTGTTCCAGTGCACAGTCACCTGCACAGCAAAGAAGTTCTTCTCGTGTTTAGATGGTACCTCCTGTTAGACAGAACCGTGGATCAGTTTCTGCCCATTGTCTCTTGTCCTACTGCTTGGCACGACTGACCAGAGCCTGGCTCTGTCCTCTGGACACCCTCCCTTCAGATTGTTGAGTACATTGATGAGGTCCCCTTTCAGTCATCTCTTCTCAAGGCTGAACAGACCCAGCTCTCTCAGCCATTCCTTGTAAGAGACATGCTCCAGTACCCTAATCATCTTTGCAGACCTTCACTGGATTCACTCAAGCACTATGTCTTTCTTGTACTGAGCCCAGAACGGGGCACAGAACTCCAGATGTGGCCTCACCAGGGCTGAGTAGGGGAGCAGGATCACCTCCCTTGACCTGCTAGCAATGCTTTTCCTAATGCACCCCAGGACATCATTGGCCTTCTTTTCCAGGCACACAGCTGGCTCAGGGACAACTTGACCACCAGGACCTCCAGGTCCTTCTCCACTGGGCTGCTTTCCAGCAGGCCAGCCCCCAGCCTGTGCTGGTACATGAGGTTACTCTTCCCCGGGTGCAGGACCCTGCATTTGCATTCACTGAACTTCAGACAGTTCTTTCTGCCCATCCCTCTAGCCTGTCAAGGTCTTTCTGAAGGGCTGCACAGCCCACTGGGGTATTGACCACTCCTCCCAGCTTTGTGTCATCAGTGAACTTGCTGAGGAGGCATCTCCCCCTTCATCCAAATCATTGATGACTAGATTAAACAATACTGGTCCCAGTATTGATCCCTGGAGGACACTGCTAGTGACAGGCCTCCAACAGACTCTGTACCACTGATTACAACCCTCTGGGATCTGCTGCTCAACCACTTCTGAAACCACCTCACTGTCCACACAATCAGTCTACACTTCCTGAGTTTGTCTATGAGAATGTTGTGAGAGACAGTGTCAGAAGCCTTGCTGAAGTTGTGGTAGACAACATCCATCACTCTCCCCTAATCCATCCAGGTAGCTGTTCATCCTTAGTTTTCATTTTGGTTTTGATATATCTGAAAAAGCCCTT